>ML807677.1:161784-176395 GCA_009831015.1 Picea engelmannii
CCATGTCTCCATACCAGGGGTTAGACGACGAGACAAGAAAAATGTGTTCATCCAAAAACAAATCAACATGGATAACATCCTCATCTAATCATGGAAAATTGGATATTAACTCTGCGAAGACTAGGGATTTCTTGGATTTTGCGGAAGCGAAATCAAAATCAAACTCTTGTAAAATGACAATCCATTTATTATATCCCCCCCCTATGATACATTGGGTAAGGGGGTATTGAAATGGATTGACATACACAACGATGATAGTCTTGCAGAGTAATATATAATGACACAAACGCTAGACTGTGTGAACGATAACCAAAGCTATCTTTTCAACATGAGTATAATTAAGTTTAGGAATGACTAATGTTCGACTAAGGTAGTAGATGATGTGCTTATGGAGCTCATCATCCTCCTGAACCAGAACCATACCAATCGTATCCTTAGACACTGTGATATAAAACAAGTAATATCTACTGTAGTCAAGAGGCTTCAATAGATGTGTCGACACCAAATATTTCTTCAAAGCATCGAAGGACTCCTGGGCTCGTTCATCCCAGATAAAAAGGGGTGTCCTTCTTCAAAATATGCATGAAACCTTTAGTGATAGTGGCATATTTCACTATAAAATGACGAAGAAAGTTAGCTTTCCCCTGTAAAACCTAAAGTTGTCTAATCATGTGTGAGGGAGGCAACCAAAGTATTTCCTCAACCTTAAGCGGATCTACCATGATCCTGGTCTCAGAAACTAGAAATCCCAAAATATGACCAAACTTAATGCAAAAGATGAATTTGTGAGGGTTCAATCGGATTCTATAATAACGACATCTTTCAAAAACAAGATGAAGGTGCTTAACGTGATCCACTCTCTTGTGAGAGTGAGAAACAAGATCATCAAGGTAAGCTTCAACTATGTGCTTAATATCATGAAAAATGAAAGTCATAGCACATTGAAAGGTTGCTCCGACGTTTTTAAGGACGAAAGGAATTTTTCAGTATGCAAAAGTACCCCAAGGAAAAATAAATTCCATCTTGTGTTGATCCTCAGGTTTGATTTGAATTTGGTTATACCCTGAAAATCCATTCATAAAAGAAAATACTTCGCTTCCCTCACACTCGTCGAGAATATGATCGATGAAAGGTGTGGGAAAGTTGTCTTTAGGACAGGCCTTATTCAGGTCATGAAAATCCATACATACACAGATGGTTCCTTGCTTCTTATCCATAGGAGCAGATTTGGATACCCATTTAGTCAAGGGAACCGGGTAGATGAAGCCAACATTGAGTAGCTTCTCCACCTCTGCCTTAATGGCAGTGGCCTTTCGAGGGTTGACAACTCTAAGACATTTTCGAACAATTTTAGCATTCAAATAAGTTCTAATCTCATGTTCAAAAATACGAGGGTCGATTCCTGGAATCTCTTCATAAGACCAAGAAAAAATGTCTCGAAATTCCTTGAAGAGCTCAGTGTAGATCAAGATTTATTCTGTCGAACAATCCACACCGATATTTACGTTTTCAACCTTTCTAGGGGTATGAGAGATGTCAATCATGATTGTTGCACCTCCTCCATCACCTTAGTGAGCAAAATAGATGTGCTTGCAAGCTCAGTTGGGTCTGCTGAGTAGGACAACTGCAAGGAAAAGAGTTAGGGGAAGAAATAGAAAACAACAACTAAGAATTAAACTAAGAAATGAAATAACAACTAAATTCATGAGCATAGGGACATAGAGACAAAAAGAACAATGAGACCCATGTCACCAATGATAAGGCTAATATTAGTGAAAGAAAACACTGAGAAGCAAGGGGACTATGAGTCCCTTCTTCCTCCAAGGGAGGGCTCTTGGACCCCCATAAGTAATCTCTTCTTACAACAAATAAAAATGAAAATGGTGAAAGAACTCTTTGCTAATCGACTCAAGGGGTGAGATGGATTGCCCAATGCAATGGTGCAAATATACTCTTGGAAAGGATAGAGTCCTCAAGAGAATAATGGCAGCATAACTTTGCTTTGAATTCCTTGAAAAATTAAGTGTATCCATGGACTTTTTATAGCATTCCTTTGAGCTATTGTTCAACTAGTTTGTAGTGTGAAAAGAGGCTAATTAAGGCATTTCTAGGTCTTTGACCATCCATCCAATAGAATCCAGTTCAGATTTGAGTGTGAAATCAGCTTGGGAGATGAACCATAAGTGGGTGGGAGGCTGACCACTCTCATAAATGTGCCATTTCTCAGGTGCACGGCTTTTTGTGATAACAATCGCGCATCGTGCTCATGTGCATGATTTTTGCGTTCCTGTTCTGCGCATGTGCACACACGCCTAGTGTCTTCATAGCGCCCTTCAATTTTTCACTACTTTGTATAGTTTTTGACCCTTTATGAATGCTTTGGTGTTAATTCAGATCCATGGATGACTTCATCACTGTTTGACGATGCTGAGTTCTTGTAACCATGTGCAGACGAAATTTCAGTGATAACATATGCCCCCTGATGGATGAGGTTAGGAGCATATGTATAGTCGAAATCCATCAATGTTTCTTCTACTGAGAGTGTTGTTGTAAGAGAGAGAAATAGTGGGATCATCCAAAGTGATCCGTTGGAGGGAAAAAGGAACCGGTAGAACCCAACCTTTCATGAGGTGTGTGAAAAAGAAAACTGTGTACAAACGAGGCGGGCATGCCCCATGCTCGTGTCATGTTACTCAAAAAAGAGGAATGAAGTGTTGGTGTAGACAACTGCAGGGCCTTTGGGGGTGGTCGTGATAAAGGTAGAAGACAATTATGCGGATGAACATACTCTGAATAGTAGGCAATGATCATGGTAATAAGTATCACCGATTATGTGGGCATTGATAGCCCAACCAAGTTCAAAGGTCTTCAGCAAATGAAAGAACTAACTACAATAGTCGCAAAGTAAGACCCACTGTAACATGAAAAAGTGTTGACGTCGAATGTTATGGGGGTCAATGACAGTAGGGAGCAATTGTGTGTTGCCCTGTGCCATTCGAGTTCTCTCATTGGGTGGGTAATGAGAATCAAGATACTATCACCCTTCTGGAAAACTGTGCTGATGTCGAAAAAAAAGGGGGAAGCGACTCCCAAAAGAAAATGGCTTCGTGAAATCTATTAGGTGAGGTTAGGAAGTGGAGGAGGTACATGGAAAAAGTCAATATGTAGGAAGACTCAAGACTTCCCTTGGTTGGAGTATATGTGAGATAAAAAGTGGCCGCAACCGTTCAACGAGGTCAAGTGTCAGGGGGACGACAAGACTGGGGATAAGTTGTGCCAGAGGTGGGACAAGGTGAACAAATTCATAGGGCAGAGGTAAGTGGCTTGTGGGGTACTCTGAAGATATGGATGATGTAGGTCAAGGGTGGATGATAAGTAGTGCTCCAACCAAGGGTGACATGGGTTGTGATTGGACAAAAAAGGGAAGAAGGTCGCCAAAGGTAATCACAAAAAAGGTAATGTAATGACTGGAAATAAAGGCGTTTGTACAATAAATAACGAATAAATGGGGAAAAGTGTACAAATACAGAAATGAGTTCCCCAGTGTGATATGGTTGGCCCGTGAAGGGCATAATTTGCTCGAGAAACTGATGGAGGGTGGGGGCCCCATGGGTGGGTTTTTGTATGAGGTAGGTGAAATGAAGGGAGATTTGCAGATGAGTAAATAGATTGTGGATGAAATGGAGGGTTCATGCTACTGCGGAGGTGCAGCCTGACCATAGAACCGTGGAGAGGTAATCTGGGAGTCTGTTGGGAAAGATAGAAAAATGAGGAGAAGGAGTATGTGGTTGATTCGCGACATGATGTAAGACTATTGGGACTCCCATCCCTAAAGGGTTTTGAAAAAATTCATGAGTGTCAGAAGTGCCAAATGGTGCTATGAATGGGACAACTCATGTGGGTAAGAGTTTTACTGGGTGACAGTACCAAAGATGCAAATGGAGGTGTGGGTACTGCAGAGCTGGAAATGGGGATCCTAGAGGCAAATGTCAGAGGGTGTGACTGGAAATGTAAGTGAGATTCAGAGGGAATGACTACATGCCAGTGCTGAGTATATACCTAAAGGGGTTGTGTCGATGTATGATGACCAAGTACCTGCACACATGAAAACCAAATACCCAACGTGAAAAATATCTGAAGATAATCGAATATATGAGCATGTATTTGATAAGTGTGAATATGCGCATGCGTACCTAATCAGGGTATGAAAAATGGCACCCTGGGGGCTCAGGATGAAAAGAGGCCCAGGGACTATTGTGATGTAGATGACGGGATGCTGATCCCGTGGCTAAAGATGGATTGAGAAATGGACGCCTAGAGCTCTCGAAATGGTGAGTGGAAGTTTGGAAAAAAGGCCTATATATAGCTGTAGGGCCCACATTGCCACCTCATTTGTACTTGCTACTATAGTGATTGGACGAGAAGTATTCAGAGGAGATTATGAGATTCTGGGAGGAAGAGTCATCCAATTGAGGACCCGTGAGAATCAGGTTAGTGGTCTGATCATCCTACATAGAATTAGGGTTTCATTTTTTGGGCAGGGGTTGTACGGAGGGCTGTACAGGGGTGTTTAGGGGTGTGGGCCCCACATGTGCGGGCGATCCGGTAATAGGCACGCACACGTGCGCACCTGTCCACTGGATAGATGTGCATGGGAGCCCTGGTAAGGGGATAAAGGGTACACACTATGGGCGCGCCTGTTGGTTGAACAAGCATGCACATGTGCGCGCCTGTCGGTTGAACAGGCGCACACATGTGTGTGCTTGTAGAGTGAACAGGTGTGCCTGAGAAGTGAATAGGTGCGCACGAGTGCATGCCTGTGTAGTGATCAGGTGCGCACACGTGCACACCTGTGGGGTGTATAGGTGCACATGTGTGAGCACCTGTGGGTTAAAACACCACGCCGTGGAGGCAAGGTTGACAGGTGTAAAACATGTCTTTTTTATGTTGTTGATTGTCCATGTGGTTGACTTAGGACGGTTTTATGTTGTGCAGGTGAGCTTTATGCACGATGCCTATTGGTTGGCGAGAGCGGGATTGGTCCCAGCTGCGAGACGTCGTGGCTATTGAGGAGATAGGTGTACGTGCGACCTTGGCAGCCTGTGGGTTGCTGAATTTCTTTGAGTGCCCCTTGATATGAGCGCAGGAGTATCTCCTACAGTTTCTTATCCAGATGTGGAGTCCAGACCTGCACTGCTTCATAGTGTGAGGAGAGCAGATTCCCTTCACTGCAGTGGAGGATGTGTATTTTTTGACTGGGCTCCCATTTCGGGGAACGCCCCTACCAGTGGAGCCGGTGTTACCAAGAGATACGCCGCTAACGACGGTGGGCTGGAGATATTGTTCAGGGTCAAACTATATGTTCGACACAGTTGTGAGAATTGGGGTGATGGATGCCCTAGCGCATCGCTGTATAGAAGCGATGATTATGAGAGTTTATGGTTCGTTGGCGACACAGTGGATCAATGGTGGCCAGCTAATGGTGATGGAGAGAGTGTTGGATGGTGAGCACTTCGCTTGGGGACTTACACTGCATGCCAGGATGGTAGGGCAGCTAGATCATTGTCGGTCCACGGATATGGGAGAGTTTTCCTTTGGGTCCATCCTGGTGGCTTGGTTTCCAGAGAGGGTGCTGATGTTGTGCCCTATGATTCTATTGGGTGCACCTGGGGCATGAGATCCACGGTCGAGGCGGTGGTCGACTGTGTTTCTTTGCTATGGTGGTGGCGAGGGTGGCCACTTCTTTACTACAGAGGCGACACAGGTATGGCGACAGATGTCGCAGGTCATATTGTGGTAACCCTATGTTGGGGTTGACTTCCGGGAGGATCCGGACATGGTGCTACCTCCAGGGGAGGTGTTTGACCACTGAGGTATGTTGATGATGTTGATATGTATGTTTTTGTGTTTTTGAGATTGGATGAAATATGTATATGATATACATGATAATACTATCTGTTGTTTATTTGTATGTGCAGATGTGGCACCTCGCGGGTGCAAGGTGGAGTTGCAGAGAGCGTCGGCTCGTCAGGAGTCGAAGATACTGCTGTGGGGAGAGAGACGTCAGCGTGAGGATGTCGTGGTGCGACCAGTTGAGCCAGAGAAGGCAGTGAGGAGACATCAATTTGATGACCCTGGTGTTGGGCCATGAAACGCTCCTCTGGCGGCTGCCAGAGTGGATTTTGAGGACATACGCCGTCGTCTGGAGGCGGTGTTACAGGATGTGCCTGAGGGCATATGGTCTCGCATCTACGATGAGGGTATCCTGTAGAAGTGTGTGGGGGTTCCACCACCATGGTGGGCCATAGTACAATGAGTAGAAGTGACTGGTGCTGCGATGACCAGACGACTGTTGCCAGGGAAGGAGGGACCGGTAGGGGGTGGACCACCACCACCTGAGGGAGGGGCAGGTGGTGGTGGGCCTCCACCGCCTGAGGGAGGAGCAGGTAGTGGTGCTCTAGAGGCACCATGAGTGGTGCTCTATGTATTGATGTATATATATTTTTTGTATATAGGATGGTGAGCCCATTTTGTAACGAGGTGCTTCATTGGCCTGCGGATAGTTGGATTTTTGTATGTAAACATTTGGATGGCACTGTGGACCTTTTGATATATACATGAGTATACATTTTTGAGATCTATGTAGTGTTTGCATGTGTTTTGTTAATGTATTGATGATGTCTAATCTATATATGTGATGACAGGTTGTGTTATATTTTTATGTATGTGTAGAGGTAGCTTGATGTGATATATGCTAGTCTAACATGATATTATCTAGGTTATCTGTAATTTGATTCAATTGTCTTGGAATATGTGTAAATGTAATGGAATAAAAATGTCGAGATAAAAGTCTAACCTGCAGGTATTTGTGAAAGAGGCAAGGATCACAGACGTAGTACACATTGTTGAGCTGGAGTACGACTAGTTGAGAGTCGAGAAAGATGTTACGGTGATGAATATGATGATGTTGGGCATCGGCCAGGAGGCCGATGACGACAGTGTATTCGACTTGGTTGTTGGTTGCTGAACCCAAACATATGCCGCTCGAATGGAGCATTTCATGTGAGGGGGTGTAGAGAACCCAAGTGGCCGAAGTGATATTTTGTGTCCAACGACTGGCACCATTGGCGTAACCGATGTGGTAGGCTGGTGGAGGAAGCATCTGTCAATAGCACAAAGGATAATTTAGACGTGAGGGATGGAAAAAAGATTAAAAATGCTATAAAAGAAATAACCTAAAGTAGAATGACTACATTTAAGCATAAAATTTATTTAGATACAACCCATTGACAGGTTCTTTGAGAAAGAGGCCTTCGGGGGAGGCCAGGATGTATGCGCCTTTGGTGAGTCAATGTTGGATAATGTATGGGCCATGCCAGAGTGACTCGAATTTTCCATGGCCAAAGGTATCATGAGCGATATCGTAAGCCAAGCGAGGTCACCTTCACGAAATGAGTGAAGGTTGACATGTTGATCAAAGGTAGCCTTGGATCATTTTTTAGCTACCTCGTTGTTTTGTAATGAAGATCGACGATCTTGACCGAGAGATTCTAAGTTCAGTAAGTGTTGCTCCATTGGAGCAGTGTCGGGTAATAGCTCAATTGCGTTGTGTAAGGTGGGAATTTTTCACTCGACGGGAAGAGTGGCCTCAACCCCATGGACTAGATGAAATGGTGTGAAACCAGTAGTTGTTTTCACAGCCGTATGGTAAGTTCATAGCACAGAAAATAACATATGATGCCAATTGGTTTTATGTTTATTAACCGTACGCTATAACATGGTCTTGAGGAGCTTGTTAATTGCTTCGACCTGTCCATTATACTGAGGGTAATATGGTGAGGAAAAATCGTGAGAGAATCCTAACCAAGATGAGAGTTCGACGAAGATCTCATTCTCGAAGTGTTTCCCATGATCGGAAATGAGTTGGAGTGGTACTCCAAAGTGGTATATGACATGGTTAAAGAAAAAATGCGCTACAGTGTCAACGGTGTTGTTGAAGGTGGGCATAGATTCTGCCCATTTGGTGAATTAATCGATGGTGACAACAATGTATTTGTGACCATTGCTGGAGGGGGGATTACAAGTCATGAAGTTGATCCCCCATTTACAAAAAGGGCCGGTAGTGATGACGAGATGAAGAAGAGCGGGAGGAGCTCGGGCTTTATTGGCATAGAGCTGACATTGCTCACATCGTTTCACAGCGTGAATGCAATCGTGAAACAAGGTAGGCCAAAATTAACTGGCTTGGATAATCTTCTGAGCAGTGGATATGCCCAAAAGATGGCCCCCACATGCACCGCTGTGGCAGTCGTTTAAGACTCTATTGGCCTAATCAATAGTCAGGCATCGATGAAGAATGGTGTTGACTCTGTGCCGGTATAGGATGTCTCTGATGAGGAGGTAGCGGGGGGCCTGATGGAGAATATGACAATGATCATATCATGAAAGATGATTACCAAAATTTTGAGTTCAGAGGTAGACGAGGAGGTCACTGTACCAAGGATCATCCGAAGTGATGTAAAAGAGATGTTCGTCGGGAAAGTCGGTGTTGACGGGGGTACTGGTGGTGTCAGAGGGAAGGGTCGTGACAAGTTCAGTGAGAACAAGGGCCTTCTTACTCTTAGGTGTTGAGAACTCAAGGTCATACTCCTAAAGGATAATGATCCATCAAGCAAATTTGTTGTTAACTTGCCGATGACTGAGCAAGTACTGCATAGGGTTGGAATCTACTATGACCTTTGTTGTGCGAAGCAGAATGTAGTGGCGCAGTTTCTGGACTACGAGGACGACTGCAAGAGCAAGTTTCTCTTCGTGTTTATGCTTCAAGGGTGGCCCTGAGAGGTTCTTACTAATGTAATAAATGACGTGCTCATGATTTTCATCACCTAGCTGGATGAGAACTCCTGCTACTGATACAACTGATGCTAATACATAGAGGATATAGTCACGATTGTATTCAGGTGCACTAATTAAAGGTGCATTGGAGAGTGTTGTTTTAAGATCATCAAATGACTATTGGGCATGGTCATCCCAGTGAAATGGGATGTCATGACGTAGTAAGAGAAAGAAACCATGTGCGTGTATGGAATAGTCTGGGACAAACTGTCGTAGAAAGTTAGCTTTGCCTTGTAGGCTCTGAAGTTGACGTAAATTTTGGGGAGGTGGAATTTCGGTGATATCTTGGAATTTGAGGGGGTCCACGGTAATACTGCTTTAGGAAAGGATAAAGCCAAGGAGGTGCCTTGCGGTGACATAGAACACGCACTTGAGAGGATTCAAGTGGATGTTGTACTGACGACACCGTTGAAATATGATTCGTAAATTATCAAGATGTTGGGTGCATTTCTTGGATCGAGCTGCGAGGTCGTCCAAGTAGGCGAGAATGATATGAGCTAGATCGTGAAAGATGTATGTCATAGCCCATTGGAAAGTTGCGTCGGCATTATTTAAGCCAAAAGTCATGACACGATATGCAAAAGTACCCCAAGGGGTAGTGAATGCGGTTTTATACTGATCGACGGGGTGAATTTGAATTTGATTATAACTAGAGAATCTGTCCATAAAGGATAGAGCCTCGTGGCCTATGCAGTCATCGATAATTTGATCGATGAAAGGCATTGGAAAGTTGTCTTTGGGACATGCATGATTGAGATCATGAAAGTCTGTGCAAACGCAGATAGTGCCCTATTTTTTGTTAATGGGTACAGGGTTGGAAACCCATGAGGTATAGGTGATGGGGTAAATGAACCCGGTAGCACGTAATTTGTCAATTTTGGCTTTGATGGCCATGGCTTTGGACGGGTGTAGAGGTCGTTGTTTTTGACGAACTGGTGTAATGTTGGGCTAGGTGTCGATGCGATGTTCGATGATAGAGGGATCGAGGCCATGCATTTCTGTGTATGACCAGGCAAAAATATCCTGATATTCCTGGAAGAGGGCTTTATAGGTGGTTATTTCCTGAGGAGTGCAAGCAACTCCAATGGTGATTTCCTCGACGATGCCATTTTTGATGGAAATGTCGATTTTGATGGTTGGGGAAATGTTGGCCATGTTTCCTTCTTCAAAAGAATTAGGGGTGGGAATGGGGTTTTTGAACCAGTCGATAGGCCCTGATGGGATAAAATCCTTGGTTTTGACTGCGTAGATGGGGTGTTGGTTAGCAGGCATGGAGGATTCTTGTGGAAATAAGAGTGCGCGGTGGTGCAACGCATCCCAGGGGTAGTCCAGGTGGTTTATCTCTTCGAGTATTTCTTCATCGCAGTGAAAGTGATGGGAATACAAGGGGTCATGAGGGGTGATATGGGTGACTGTTGTCACGTGGTTTCCCCCTGGTGAGGAAGAAACAGGGGGAACAATGTTAGGATATGGTGAGGGTTCTCTCGACATAAAACATATATTGAAGTATTGAGGAGTACCCGTGGTAGTTGGGTGGAAAATGTCCATAGGGGAATGAGCGGGAGAGTTGGGGGGATTGTGGGGTGAATCCTCAGATAAGTCATTTAATAACCATGGAGGCATTGGAAGGACCTCAGGTTTGGGATAAATGACATGAAGATCCTATAGTGACAAGGTAATGTCAATTAACGACTCTGCCGACCGTTGAAGCAGGGTCAATTGGCGTTTCCTGTATTCAAGGATCATAGGACACTGGTATGTAAAATGATCTAATGAGTCACATAGAGAGAAAGGGAATCTCATACATTTATTGACTGAAGTAGTGACATAATAGATGTCAGTGATATGTGTTGAGGAGGACATAGCAGGACTGGGGTTGCTCTGGAAGCTCTGGCGTAATGCAACTAATGTCTGTCGAAAGCATGGTAGGGTTGGGCAATGGTGGGTATAATGATCATATTCTGAACATATGGTGCAAGAAAAATTGGTCCGAAACCATTTACTACTGGAATGGGGGGTTGTAGTCACAGGAATGGATATAGTGGCGAGTGTTGGGGGAGTTTGATTGAGTGGAATCAAATTCTGTAACTCTGGTAGAGATGGACAATTGTTGGTTTGATGTCCCTCTTTCTCACATAGTGTGCAAGGAGGTTGGATGCATTGAGGAAGTGGAGCTGTGGGCTCCTTCTTCTTTCTCCTTCCCCTAGCTGTGGAAGGGGGGTTAGTGAGTGGGGGTGTAGGGGGAATGCTGGGAGTAAGTATGGAAATTGTCATGGGGATTCCTTCTTTTTTGGGGGGAAGGGACGGTCGAGGGACCATCTCTGGTGGGTATAAATACCAAACTGGGATTGCTAAAACCATATTAGGTAGGGTGAGCATTGTGGCTACCTAGAAAGCTTCGATGCCTGGTGGAGGGTAAAAGAAGGGAATTTGGGTGATGTCTTGGGGAACTGTCTCCCAAACTGGGATATGTCCTTGGGGAGAGGTGGAATCGTGGACTAGTGGGGTCAACGAGTGTGCAGGAGGTTCTTGAGGGGGGATTTCTGCGACGAGTGGGACGTCAGATATGATAGAAGCCTTGGTAGGAGGAAGGGTATCCTCTATGTGATTTCTGTTAGATAATACGATGCATACATGATTGGAAGGATGGAGTGGTGGTGCTCCATGGTAAGTTCCTAACAATGATGGATCTTTGAAAATTCCAGGACCCATCTCGATGAGTGGGTATGCGTTGTGGCTTGTGTGGATGAGAGGAAGAATGTTATCGATGTTTGTAGATGGATTAGGCTCATAATGTGAGACTTGGTCAATAGTAATGATCTTCCCTTTGTGAGGGAACATCATAGTCTGAAAGACAAAAGATGTCACTGCCTTCATAGCGTACATGTAGCTATGACCGAACAAGATATTATAATCGAGTGGGGCGTCGATAACTTCAATGTCGATGAGAATAGTCTTTCCCCCGAGTTCAATGGGGACATTTTGGAAGATCCCTTCAGGAGATGATGGTCATCTGTCATAAGCTCGTAAGGTGATGGTAGAGGGTATGAGTTCGGGGGAACCAAGATTTTTCCATACAGTTTTGGACATAATGCATGTAGATGCACCTTCATCGATGATACACCGATGACCTGTGATGTTCCGTATTTTTACTGGTATTTGAAAAGCGATCAAGGTGGGAAGGCGAGGTTCTCCGCTGTCGAGGTCAAAGGTAATGAGTTGAGTATCTACGGGGTCAACTGCCCCTAAGGTGGAAAGTAATGATTTCCACTGAGTGGGACAAGTCTGGAGGACTTCTAAAACTGACATGGCCGCCAGGGATTGTGCTAAGTCATCTACCAAACTATAGTTATGAGTTTCCCTAGCTTGTGGGTTGTGGACATTCCTGCACAATGGGATACGAGGGATGTAAAGAGATGGCTCGGTGGTAGGGCGAGGAATCACCAACGGGGGTCCCGTCGGTGTAGGGCTTGTCTCTGGAGGGATGGGAGGAGACTCAACGGGTGCATGATACTGATGATTACGTGTTTGCAAAAGGATTTCTTCCTCACTAGTGAGGAGAATTATGCGATCTGCTGTATTGTTGGGGTTGAGGTATTTTCCTACCTGAGGTGGGGGATGTTGTGTGTCCTTTTAGGTGTTTATCACACCTTGATGTGGAATGGGATTCTACAGTACGACAAGAGGGAGTTGTTGCACATATTGTTTTGGTGCCTGCTGAGGGGCAGGTGGTGCTGGAGGATGGGGAAGACTACCCAAGTCTTTCAATCATTTGAAATCAGAAATTTGAGGGCAATGATGAGTGTAATGGCCAAATTCACCACAAAGGGCACAAGAGAAGTTGGTTTTAACATTATTGTTATTTTTCCCTTGGCACCTATTATTATTGCCCCCCTGGGGGTTTTGATTCCCTTGATTCTGGTTGCCCTTAGTGGATTGGTTCTGTTGGGGTTGATTCTCGCCTTGAACTGGGTTGTTTTTGTTCCTGTTCCATCCTTTCTTTTTGGCATTGTTCAACGGATGGGTTGGATTGGCCGTATTCAGCTGTTCGAAATTTTGGTATTGCTGAATGACAGAGGGTTGAACTAAATTCACCCCCGCATGAGGATGTGTGGGAGCCATGGGTTGTGGGGGACCAGGAAAGGGGAAGTATGGATTCTATGGTGGTAATGATCCATAAGGTACATAGGAAGTCATAGTTCTTTCGCTATTACTATAAGATGAGGTAGAGGGGGTACGAGAGTTCGTTTGAATAGGTGGATGCATGGGGGGTGCCGATGGTGGTCCACTGATGGGTGGAGGTATCGCAACATGGTATGGTTGTTGATAAGGGGGTGGGGGGTAATAAGAAGTTCCCCCATATGTCGGTGGGTATTGAGGTGTTCCATACATCGGTGGTGGTTGGGGTTGTGGACCATGGTGAGTGGTGGTACCAATCAGTCCGTCTGCAGAGTGAGACATCCCAGGTTTGTCTTGGCCAAATGGTACAGGTTTTGGGAGATCAGGAAGTACAGTGTATAAGTACCCTGACTGTGCATAGATGAGGTCATACTGTTGAGCCTTACTGATGGCTTCCTCTTCAGATTAAGGGAAGGTGGAAGCTACATCCTTACCAAGGAGAGAGACAAGTGATCTAAGAAACCAGTCGAGACACTGTTGCTTGGTGGTTTTTGCTTTGCACAAACTACATCACCTACGCCACTTGTGAATGTGGTCAACGATATGTGTGGCTAAGGTTTGTTTAAAATTGTTAAGTAGTTCTAAACCATTGTCATGACGGATTGGTAATTGGAAGAAGGTTAAGCATGCTTTGGATAAGGACTCAAAAGTCACATGGGACCCTGATTTTTCTTCTACATCCATTTGGATGATGGGCCAGTGAGTGTGCGTTGAAATAATCGCAGTCTGATGTAATCATCCATAATGCTATTGGAAGAGCACCATAGGTGAAAGGTCATGACATGGTTGGCAGGGTCATTGCCTGCCTTTCCTTCAAACTTTGGTATGTCCGAAGGTAGTTTGGTGGGCATTGCAGGCCATGTGGGAGCATGCAATATAGGATCATTGGTGAGTTTGTTGAGATCCAGTATGTCGAGAGAGGCCAAATATGGCATCTGTAGTGGGGGGGGAGGATTAGATCTGACCATGGTTTGAGTGTGTTGTGAACCTGACCCTTGAGGGGGGCTAGGTGGGTTGGTGATTCCCCCTTGAGAGGAAGTTGGTCCATTGCTTCCATGTAAAGGAGAGTGAGTGAATGGATGACCTTGGGAGGTGGACCCAAGTAATGTAGAACCAAGCAAAGCTGATCCTAAAACAATAGCACTCATAGGAGTGTGTGAAGGAGGTGTCGATGAGTGGGCAAGACCAGACACTCCCCCTAAGATAGGAGGGAGGTTTAGAAAGCATTGTGAACGACGAAGGTTCTGTGGGTCCCCTATGATGTCCGACTAGCTACGTGAATGTGTGAAAATAGTGGTGAGAGTAATATAGAAACAAGAGGATTTGCGTTGAATTTTACACAATATATATATCCAAATCAAATTGTAATCAGAGGTGCATCATACATAAAATATTTTTGAAAAAGAAGCATATATGTGGGTAAGTGGGTTTTGTCCATGTGGGGAATAAAAAGAAAACAAATGCTCGTGTCCTAGAAGATGTAATGTCCTTCCTCTCAAATAGCATTGGACCTTCCAATAGTACTCAATAGTGGGGT
>ML807678.1:36938-52175 GCA_009831015.1 Picea engelmannii
CGGGGCCATTTTGAGGGCCTAAATGAAGGTTTTTCAAGATCGAGGCTCTCAATGATATTTAAAGGCATGATTGAGCCCCCAAAATGAATCTCCTTGATGATACCTTTCCAACGAGCTATCATATACCTAAAATGGAGATCGTATGCAAAAGTTACGACCCCGGGAAGTTGGTGTATTAACTTACCCAAACGGGGCCCACATGACTTTTGGCGCTTCATCTCCTAGGATTAGGTTTTTGGATTTCTAGGGTTTTTGGAATTCCTATTTATTGTAAAAATTCCTTCAAAGCCTCATTGTAATTATCTTCTTACAAATGCGAGTAGCCGTCACATCTCTTCTCAGAAAAGCTGCCACCATTCTAGTGAGTCTTTCACTCTGTATTTTTACAGTCTCTATACATTTCTTTCATTAATAGAAATCATGTATTACTGTATATTTGTGTTTATGGTTGCATCTCTGATATATTTTTTTTATATTATTGGACATATGCGATATCTCTGTGCATTTCTTCATTATATATCCGCTCTCATTTTGTGCCGAAAATAATCCAGATCATCAACCCTATGGTGGTGCAGGAAAAGAAGCGAGGGGTTATGATTTGTGTAGATTCAAGAAAATTGAATGATGTTTTCCTACATGACCATTTTCCTACCCCATTTACAGATGAAGTTTTGGATAATGTAGGGGGTCAAGAATCTTATTCGTTTACAGATGGATTCTCAAGATATCCTTAGATTAGGATCACACCAGAAGATAGACACAAGACTACATTTGCTACAGAGTGGGGATCATTTCAGGATACAGTTATGCCATTTGGATTGAAGAATGCACCAACCATTTTTTCAAGGGTAGTAGTAGCATCTTTTAAGGACCTTAGTCATAAGTTTTTGGAGGTTTACTTGGATGATTGGACAATGTTCAGCATGTTGAAGGATCATGTTAAAGTATTAAGGCTGATGTTGGACGGATGCAGACAGTGTAAAATATCATTGAACATTAAGAAATGTACTTTTAGTGCACCTTTTGGAATTTTATTAGGGCATGTGGTGTGTAAACAGGTTCTGTTGGTTGATCCTACTAAAATTGTTGTCATAGTTAACTTACCAACACCAAAGTCAGTGCACCAATTGAAGAGTACATTGGGCCATACAAGGTATTACAAGAAGTTCATAAGAGGATATGCACAGATTACTACACCAATGGAGAATTTGTTGAAGAAAGACACTAAGTATTAGTGGAATGAGGAATGCCAACAAAGTTTGGATATTTTGAAGGAGAAGATGGTTACTGCACTGATTTTAATCTTTCTAGATTGGGAAAAAGAATTTCATGTGCATGTAGATGCATCTGCAATAAAATTAGGAGCAATATTAACCCAACCAAGAGAAGGTGATATAGATCACCTTATTGCATTTGCAAGCAAAAATTTATCAGATTTAGAATAGAACTATAACACTACAGAAAGGGAAGGATTAGTTATGGTGTATACTTTGCAGAAATACATACATTACTTGTTAGGGAAACATTTCAAGATGTTCACAGATCATTCTTCTCTGAGATATTTAGTCAATAAGCCAGTGTTGGGGGGAAGGATATGCAGATGGCTAGTTTTTTTCTAAGAATTTTATTTTGAATTATTGGTGAAGCCTGGAAGATTGAATGTAGGACCAGATCACTTATCTAGGATAACTAGTCGAGAAGAATCCAGTAACTTGGAGGAAAAAATTCCAGATGCACATTTGTTTTTAGTATAGATAGTTGATGAGTATTTTTTTGACATTATTGAGTTTTTGAGTACATGATTTGCACCAAGAGAATTTACTACTGTATAAAAGAAAAATGTGGTGGTCATATCTATGGATTATCAGTTGATTCCAGGTCATTTAAATTTATATAAACTAGGAGCAGATAACATCTTGAGAATATGTGTGATGGAGCATGAAAGGCCTCTTATTTTTGCAGAGGTGCATGAAGGGATTGTCAGAGGACACTACGCAGGAAAATCTACCATGCAGAAGGTATTTTACACAGGATTATGGTGGCCAACAGTTCACAAGAATTCAAAGGAACACTGTCAAAATTGCGATGTTTGTCAAAGAGTTGGGAAATTATCCAGGAGGGATGAGATGCCATTAAGACCCCAAGTTACTCTGCAAGTGTTTGAAAAGTGGGAAATATATTTTTTGAGAACAATCAACCCACCATCTAGAAGATAAGGAGTCGGATATATCATTACAGTGACATAATACTTGACCAAATGGGCTGAGGCATGACCAGTGAAGGATTGCAACATAGACTGCAATGTGCTTTTTATTTGAACATGTAGTGAAATGATTTGGATGTCCAAGAATATTGATGAGTGATCAAGGGATTCAGTTTATTAACAATACAATTGAGTCAATGTTTTAAGAGTTTAATATACATCACCAGAAGAGACCTCCTTATCACCCTCGAGCAAATGGAATAGTGGAAGCCTTCAACAAGATTTTGGATAATTCCTTGACAAATATTTGTAATGTGAACAGAGACAATTGGGATTTGAAGGTACCAAAAGTACTTTGGGCTTATATAACTACCTACAAGAAGCTAATAGGGAATATACCCTTTGGTGTATGGACAGGAGGCAATAGTTCCCTTAGATTATTTGATACCAAGTCTACGTATTGCAACAATTATAGACATGAAAAAAAGGGGCGCAATGCAGGAAACATTGGCTCAACTGATGGAATTAGAAGAGGACAGAATTATAGTAGGTTTCCATTAGGAGGTACAAAAATCAATGGATAAAGAATGGCATGATAGAAATATCAAGAAGAAGAATTTTAAGGAAGGAGATATGGTTCTCCTATATGACAGTAAGTATTTGCAACACACAGGGAAGCTTATAATGCATTGGCTAGGGATATATCAAATAAATTATGTCACAGATGGAGATGTTGTACAATTGCAAGACTTAGCAGGAAAGGAAGTTCAAGGAATGTTGAATGGTATTTGAATGAAACTGTATAGGGACAATTGACATACTAACCCTCAGTAGTTGGAGTGCAACAAGTAGACTTGTACATATTGTAAATAGTAGGATTTAAAAGAAGAAAAAAGAAAAGAAAAGTAGAAAAATAAAGAAAAAAAAATAAAAAAATAAGTAGTTATAAGAATAAGTGATAAACAGATAGTTGGGAATGAAAGTGCACAACAGACAGAAAATTGGTGTGACAAAACTCATAAGACTGTGCGCAAGGAAAATAAATACCACGCAACGGGGCATAGAATGACCGGAAAAAAAAATACATGTCATAGAATTAATGGCTGAGTCTATAAAAAAGGAAAAGTCAGGAAAATGCAAAACACTTGTGATTTTTGAGCGACCAAATGATAGAGAAAGCAGAGGGATAGCAAGTGTGAGATTGTGAAGAACCCATATGATATCTATAGTAGTTGTTTCCTGAAAACAAGAAGATGGCACGTCCCAAATTCGGTAGTCATGGACATTTCGCAAGGGCGAATCGACAGAAAGGGAAGAAAAAGGAAAGAATAGAAGAACCAAAAAATATCATGGACGTGGAGGATGTTACGACGCCAGAGACTGAATCCCTCAGTCCAACAAAAGTAGAAGAACAAAAATTAGTTGTAGAAGAAATGGAAGTGGATCATAGCACGGGACAACTAAAATCGGTAAACCCTAATGGTGGGGCAAACCCTAATTCAGAAAAATATGTAGGAACAAAGGATATGGAAAAATAGAGTGAGGGGACCCTCGAAGAAGAATTCTTGGTCGAAGACATTACAGAACAACAAGAAACATATGGAGAAGAAGAAGAAGAAGAAGTCGAGGAATAACTTGCAAAAGAAAACCCAGCCGCGAGACAAAAAAGGAAAACACCAGGAACTCCAAGCAAACAAACCCCAAGGGAGCTCATGCTACTTCATATCCCAGATTTCATAGTTTCAGTTGAATACATGCTAGGAAAAGTGGAAAAATTGAAGTATGTGGATCATGATGTAACAGACACAATAAAGTTTCCTAACCTTGCACAGGAAATCTATTTAGAGAACAAGGAGGAGGCATGACCCTTATGAAAACAAATTTTGGATCCCGCGTAGTGTATCACAATATTATATAATTCAGGTATTATGAATTTGCTTGAAATACCTCATTTCGGGCGTGGTAAGAGCATGGGAAATTGTGAGAGAAAACTATTGGAAAGGGTACATGGAGGTATCATGTGGATGGACTGGATGGTCCATATAGATGTAGACATGATAGAAAAAATCATAGGGTTACTAACCATCGACATAAAACTAGAGGATTACTTGGAGAACAAAGCAAGGAACAAGGAGATTGCAGAAGAGGTTAAAGTGCAGTTTGAGACAAATAGGGGAAACATGGGCATAGTGATAAAGTAAATCAACAACCCTGAGACGAGTTTTTCCACAAAGATTATGGAATTTAAACTATTAAGGAAGTGTAGAAAGGAAGAGGCCCTGACAGGAGTCATAGCAGCATTTGTGCAATGCGCAAAGGGTACAATATTCAACTGGGCACCCTATTTACTAGATCAGTTTTTAATAGACTGTAGGGGTGCATGAGATAATGGGACAAAATTCCATTACTCTTGGCTATTGATATTGGTAGCACTAGTAGGCTAGAAGGAACCCAAATTCACATCCTTTCTGGACAAAAGAGGGAAATGTTTTGCAGTGCGGTATACAACCTTATGGTAGGAAAATGACACTAAGAACCAATAGGTGAAGTCACCATGAACTGCGTAGTATTTGAAATGTTCCTAAAAGATATGCAACAAAATATAGATAATGTGTGGACAATATCGATCGAAGTATTCAAGGAAAACAAAGGATTTTCCAACTTTAAGGCTTCAAGACACCACATGTGGATTCAGGCCAGAAGAGATCCAAAGAAGAAGTGGCTATAAATGAGGTACTGCACAACGTGGGAGGAAGTAGAATGGATAGTGAAGGACTGGCATATGCAATGGAAAGTTCCAGTAACACAGAAGTAAGGGAAAAAACCTAAGGAACAAGTAGAAACAAATCCATCAAGGAAGACAGGAATTCCAGTAGAAAATACAAGGAAGTCTACAGAGCGCAGTCAAACCTCGAGGAGTAGCACAACAATCAAGAAGACAAGGAAGAAATACATCGCATCAAGGGAAGAAGTGAAAGGATATAGAGATCAGGTAAAGGGAGATAGCACTCGTAAAAAGGAGGCACATGAGGACCAAATAGAAAAGAAGAAAAATGTTGTGCATACCTCAACCCCAACCAAGAACACAAGAGGGGGAAATAAGAAATAAAATGAAGTACCACAAGAATCCCTAGTACTCACTATCACAAAAGAAAATGCATAATTCATCGCAGACCAAGTCCAAGATAGAGGGGAGAATGTAGTACTTGCAGCATAAGTACAAAGAGAGGAAATTATGGAGAAGTTAGTATAAGTGCATAGCATTTTACAAAGGCTACAGAAAAATACAATGCATCATCCTACAATGCAACAGAATGAAATAGTATAGGAAGAACCAATACAGAAAGAACAGGAAGAGACAATACAAATAGTAGTAAAGAGCAATGACAGTTTCAAGGTTACAGAGGAAATGTTGGAAGTAGATTAGAACACAATGCAGAAACAGGTGAAAGACATAGAACATCTTGAGTTGGTGCTGACACACATACCCACAAAGGTGTTATATGGGTTACAAGCAAGCGTGATGCAGAAGATCCAGTCTAGAGCTAAGGAAGATGCCACCAACCTAGAGATTGAAAGGGAAGTTAAGGAGATATTGCAGGTAACTTGTGAGAAAACAACAATGGAGGAGGAGGAGAAACAATGCACAGATAAACTAGATAATAAACTTGCAGAAGTATACAACAACATACCAAACTGTGCGCCGGAACTAGAGGTCACAACAGAAGAAAATATACAAAATATTGTGTAGAAAATGGAGAGATATAAGTAGGAGATAGAAAAGTTAATAGAAAAAATGACTCCAAGCACACCCCCAGAAGTGAGGGAACTAAGAGAGTAGGAGGCTAATGCACATGTAGAAATCATAACACGGGAAGCAAATTTAGAAGTTGTGGAATTGTATGACAAGATTGCGCGCATTTGGACCAGCTTGGAAGAAGATGAGAAGATCTAACAACTAGAGAAGAGATAAGAAAATATGAATGTGGTAGTTCAGGACCTAAAGAAGAGGTAGAAGACAATGGCCATATCCCTGATACTGAGGGTCGTGTAGGAGATGAAAAACTAGAAGGAAGAGTTAAAGGCCAGACAAAAAGAGAAACAAACAAGATAGGATCAATTGGAGGCCCTACATGAAAAAGTAGAACAAATGATAACATCGTTGGAAATGGAGAAATCCAACATGGAATAGGCACATACACAAAGCAGGGAAGTGTTGAAAGAGCACACAATAGAACAAGATGTGGATACATTGGTAGAAAAGAGTGCGTAGGCAAAGGACAAAGTGATAGATTTGGAAAATACATTTCATGCATTGGAGAAGACAATGCAAGAGGTACAAACGACCTGAGTGGCTCGGGACGAGCCATATGCTAGTGTTGGGGGGCTATTGGCGTAGGCATTTTTGGGAGTAAGAAAGGAAGCATGGACAAAAGGTAACAACATGCGCCATAAAATAATGAAGACCAACGTGACAAAGGGAAAAGGAAGCAGTGCACGCCATGATTTGCGGAAATCCAATGCATATGTGGACAAACCTAGCCATGTTAGGGTTAGGATTTTTGAGTCATAATGTAAGGGTTTTAACCCAATTTTTTAGTATAAATAGAGGATGGATGTGGTAGATTGAGGTATATTGGGAGTATCATCTTGATCTTGAGATCATAGTATTATCATATCTTTGGTATCTTTTGGTGTCCTTTTTTAGACTGAGGTTTTGTCAAGAGTTGTGAAGCTCGGATGGAGTCAACACTGAGGGTCAGGTCACAAGCTATGGAGCTTGGTGTGATGTTGGTCAACCTCACCACTATTCACATATCCCATGATGTAATGCACGCAATGCTATTTTGATGATGAAGACGAAATAAAAAGAATGTATTTGTGGACGTAGCCCTAGGGGGGGTAAACCACGATAAAACTCTTTGTTGCAATGTGTCTGAATGTTTTTGTTATTTCTACAATTATGGTTAAATGGTTAGATGAATGAATGGGTTTAATTACAATGTGCACTAGAATATGTATGCAGAATGAATATTATGAATGAATGAATTAGTAGATATGATGAATAGTAGGATATAATGCACATGGTTAAGTAGAAATAGAAGTAAGAAGAACAACCTCAATCCCTTTCATAACTGCGGACCCATGCGTCCTGCAGTCACCCATAAACCATCTCGAGTGAGATTATGTTGTGCACTCCATGCATGGTGTAGCCTTTTGGTTTACCATAAGGGTCAAGGCTAAAAAGGATTTTTTTGGAGAACTAAGATAGAATCTGGGTCATCCCATATAACCAACAAGAAGTATTATTATTTTATCAAATGGAAAAGAGTTCTGCAAAACATTATTCTCCTGCTAAAACTCCATAGAAATCATGCATAATGCCTAAAGAAAGTGAATACTTAGAGAACATCAAATCCTAATTGAGTAACTTATTGATGGGTTAAAATGGTTTTACAATCAGTAAGGAAAAATTCTTGATGGAGATTCCCAATTAGCCTCACTCTCGTTTGGTATGGAAAGTTCCAACTAGTATGTGGACATGTTTTCCACTAAGAATTTATATTATAGAGGAGGAGAATAATTTTTCCTCCAAAGAATTATTTCTAAATCTAAATCTAACTAATTAAAAAAAATTAAAAGCTATATATTCCTACTATTTCTAACCTATCATGATTAAGAGCATTTCTAAATATATAAACACAATATAAGAAATTATTGTTGATTACAGAAATAGTTCATGTGAACGGAAATATGTTTAAAAAATAATGAAATAGATATAAATAACAAATAGTTATAGATTAGACCTGCAATATCACCATTGTATCCATAAGTAACAACGAATGAATAATTTTCTTCGATGATAAACACAAAAATAGTTCATGTGAAATATCATTTAAGAAACTTATAAATCAATTTCACATGTAGAATAGTCCCATACACAATTGAACACATTCATGGTTTCCAAAATTACCTTTTCTCATGTATTCAACAATATAATAGTATCGTCAATGTTACAATGGGGAAAAGTCCATTTCTATTACATGGAGCTCTCTTTTATATAACAAGAGAGTCTCTTCAAATGCTGTAACTTTCAAGATCACAATTACATCTCTCCACTTCAATTACTTTTGTCCCACCTATAATTCAGATACAATTTACAATTCAATGCACAATATTTAGAAATAAAAAATTATGAGGACTTCTCGAAAGCCATCTTCTCCTTGTAGGCAGTCCAAGAGTCATATTCCTTGATTATCGCTTCAATTATGTTCAACTTCACCTTTTCTATTTACATTTCCACATAATATATTATGTCAACAACTTCCCTTTTCAGGTCTCTATGGATGCTTTTGATGTAGGCATCTATTGTAGTGGCTAGCTTGACTGGTTGTATCAAACATTTATTCAAAACTTCTTTGTTGACTTTGAGTTGGTCAATAGACTTCTTTCTATCATCTCTATTTTTCTCCACCTATGCAATTCTTAACTTTCTAGGGATTTCCTTATGTAGTTCATCCATTGAAGGCATCCCAAATTGATCTAATAATTCATTAGCATAATTACATAATATGAATCAGGCCTTGGTGGTACTATATATGGTCCCCTTGATGTCTTTGAATGATATATTCCATCTATATAGAAAGACCTAAGTTTTCCCATGTTCTCTTTTGGTAAATCTAAATAGGTATGTAGGGGTTTCTGTGTGCAAACCTTGCCAATCCACAACCTTATCAAATGCATGCTAGGTAATATTATGTTGGCTCTTTTTCTCACCCATCTAGCCAGATAACCTATTTATACCTTCATGGAAATCCTAGATCTCATTCAATTCATTAAAGAATCTCTTTTGGGCCTCTCTCAAGTTTATTTTGGCAAGAGTGTTATCTTTTTTTATAGCTATCAATGCATGGATTTCTCTTTCAATCTCTTTCAAAATGGCTTCAAGTCTTTGTACTTTGTCTCTGAGTTCCAAGATTCTCTATTTTTTCTTCTCAGAAAGACTTGTTTTTTCTTGTTGTTTTGTTGTTAACTTTTCTATCTCTTGTACATGCACCCATTTGAGATTATCTATCTCATCTTTATAAAGTTATTCCTTATGGTCTGCCAAGTTTTTGAATTCATTTTCTAATTAAACTTTTTGTTGTTTCATTTGTTCTTCAAGGGTCACTACTCTTACCTTATAATACTCCACCAAAGAATTGAGCTCACTAACAAGGATAGTATTGTGTTCGACAACATAAGTATTCCAATAGAGTACGAACACCTTTAGTAACCACTCACACAACCAAATCAAAGATCAACACACCAATGTTTTTATGTGTTAACACCCTTGTGGGGAAACATCTGTGACCTTAACCAACATGGCCACTTAGAGAAATTTATTAATGAAAAAGAAAATAAATTGCAATGAGTTTCTCACAATCGATCATCGAGAAATGACCCTCCATTCTGGTTAAATAGAGATCATGGACCAATTGAGTGGCAAGCCACAGATCAATTTATTTGTTAAGATCAAGGAGATTATGATTCATTGGATCATTATATGTTGGGAACATATCATGAACGTTGAATTACCTAACTACAAATGCATACTAATGTATACTAAAGAAACACACTTTAACCTAACAACACATTAGACCAAGTTGATCTTAACTAACTCTTAATTGTCTGAATATCCTAACACCCCCCCTCAAGAACAACTTGGGATAGGATTGAAAGATTTACAAAGGCACCACAATAGGATAAAAAAGGAGGCATTATATCCTATCCCCCCTTAATGATAACTTCTTGAACTCCTAGCATAGATCAAAGTTTGGAAAAAAATTCTTTTATAAGAGACTTTGTCAAAATGTGTGCAACTTGATTTTTTGTAGGGAAAAATCACACTTCAATAAACTGATCATGAATTATTTTTCTAATGAAAATAAAGTTACCAACTTAACAAGAACTCTCCATATTTCTTGTTTTTTTAGAGGTCACATTTAGTGGCTATTTTTACCCATGTTTCAAAAAGTGGTGCTACTGGTAGCACCCCTTTTTTTTAGGTATTTAAAACTGTGACTAGATTAAAATCGCGACCTTGAAATTGCAAACAGAGCCCTGCCATTGGTCCTTGAATTGAAAAGTGATGTTATTAGAAGTACCACCTTTTTTTTTAGTTAAAACTATGACCTAATTGAAACCGTGGCCTTGACCACTAACACCACCGCAAATAAAACACTGAAAAATTGACTCCTAAATCTAAAAGTGTTAGTATTTGATAATTGATTTATTAACTAATTTTATCTTTTATAATAATTTACATTAAGAAAATAATTAAATTGGAAAAAAAAACACCCCTAATTTGTTTTTTTTTAAGAAAAAACCATTTTCATTTGAAAAAAGTGTAAATTGCAAATTTTTAATCAAAAAATTAAAAAAAGAGAAATATTTTTATTTTTTTTGAAAAAAAAAAAAAATTACCCTTAAAACACTAAATTGAGAACACCAGAATTGAAAGAAAAAACATGAAAAAACATTTTTTAATAAAATAAATAAAAAATAATCTAAAATAAAAATAAATAAATAAATAAATAAAAACACAATTTAAAAAAAGGGTCATTTGTTTTCCAAAAAAAAATTGATTTTACTCATTTTTTAATTATTTTTTTGAAAATTTTAATTAAAAATTTGTGATTTGCATTTTTTTTTCAACAAAAATTGTTTTTAGAACTACTCAAAAAATCCAYTGTATTATTATTTGTTTGTGAAATGAACAAKAATAGTACTGTGGATTTTCTGAAAAGTTCTAAAAACAACTCTCACAACATAAATCTTATTAGTCAATTTTTTTTCTTTCTTTCTTTCTAAAAAAAAATGTTTTTTTGTTCTTTTAAAAAAAATTGTTTAAGGGTGTGTTTTTTCTAATTCAATTATTTTCTTAATGTAAATTATTAAAAAACCAAAATTAATTAGTAAGTAAATTATCAAATAATAACACTTTTCGATTTGACCCAGAGGAGTAGATCAATTGGAAATAAAGTGTATTGTTAAAGCACTCCTTGTGACATCATTGTTTCGAACCTTGCAAAGTCATGTGTACCATATGTGGGACTGCATGGGTACACCTGTAGGTTATAGTGATAACAGTAGGAATCGACTTAGTGTCATGCGAGTACAATCCTGCTTAGTTGTCAGTTCTGTCAGATACAAAAACAAATTAACACTTTTAGATTTAAGAGTCAATTTTCAATATCGTATTTGTGGTGGTGCTAGTGGTCAAGGCCACATTCAAATTAGGTCATAGTTTTAACTCCAAAAAAATGTGGTGGTACTCGTAACATCACTTTTCGATTCAAGGGTCAATTTCAAGGTTTTTTCTGCAATGTCAAGGGTGTGATTTCAAACAAGTTGCAATTTTAACCACCTCCCAGAAAATGGTGCTACCGATAGCACCACTTTTTTATTTTGAGGTTGATTTTGATGTTTTTTACCCAAACATATGATATTTTGGTGCTAGAGTTCTTGTTTTGAGGTCATGTTTGGAGTGCATGGGCATCTCGATGTATTTTTTACATTGATGTTGAACTAGACCTTTGGTGAGCTTGACGAAACTCTAATTGTCGCACCAAACTATAGTCAGATGTTGTTGATGGAATCCAAACTCTGAAAGGATATGTCAAAGCCACACGACTTCTTGACTTGCATTAACCATTGCTCAATACCCTGCTTTTGTTGAAGAAAGAGAAATAGTCTGTTGTTTCTTATAGGACCAAGTGACAGGTCCTAAACCAATGATGAAAACATAACCTACAGTAGGATTTTGATCATCAAAGTCACTGGCCTAATATGAATCAGTGAAACCAACCAATAAAGGAGTCCCCCTTGTGTTATAATGTATCCTGAACTGAATTGTACCCTGAACATACTTAAGTGTCCTTTTAGTTTATTTCCAATGGCTTTCATGGGGTGTTTGCATAGACCGAGCAACATGACCAACAAAAAAGGAAATATCAGGACAACTATGAGTCAAATAAAGAGGCTACCAACTAACTGATGGTACAAACTGGCATCAACTTTAGGAAAAGTACAAGTGGCAACACGTTTGACTCCATACTAGAAGAGAGAAGGGGATAGTTTAGAATCATCCATGTGAAAGTAACACAGAATGTCACAAGCATACTTACATTGAGAAAGAAAAAATCCTTCATTGGTTTGCAAAACTTGGAGGCCAAAGAAATAGTGCAAATAACCTAAGTCAATCATTTCAAAATTATTCTTAAGGATGGTTTTCACATGGTTTAAAAATTTAAGGTCACTACCAGTGAGGATAAGTTCATCAACATAAAGAACAAGTATTATGATATGGCTTCCTACTTTCTTGGAATAGACATTAGAAGCGGAATGACATATAGAAAAGCCAATATCAAGAAGAAACTTGTCCATTTTGGCATACCAATATTGAGGAGTTTGATTAAGACCATAAAGAGATTTCTTAAGTTGATAAACAAGGATTGATTCATTATGGACATATCGAAGAGGTTGTTCCATGTATATTTATTCTTGCAAATCCCCATGCAAGAAGGCATATTTGACATCCATCTAATTGACCTCCCATTTATGTGAGGATCAAAGGGCTAGAACAAGGTGGATGGAATTCATTTTGGTCAGGAGGGAAAATGTTTCATTATAGTTAATTCCTTCAAATTGATAGAACCCTTGGAAACTAATCAGGCCTTGTGTCTTTCAACACCTCCATCCGATGCATACTTAGTTATGTACACCCATTTACATATGACAAGTTTTCTTTCTTTCATAAGAGGTACAATATACTAAGTATCATTTGTCATTAAATAGTGATACTCTTCATTCATTGTTGTGTCCCAATATACATGACATGAATCTTTTGGAAATGTTTTTGGATCATGAGTCTTTGAAACTTGAGCCAAAAGAGAAGAGGCTCACTAGAACTGTGAATATGTCGGGCGTTGATCTGAAGGATCATCGGAAATAGCATCAGCTGCTTCTTGAGTTGAACAAACCCATGTAGGAAGTTGTGGTGTTGGTGCAGGTTCATGTTCATTGGACTCATCTAGAGGAAGGTGAGCAGGTGGAGGTGGATTTCCATCCTCACTATCATCATCTAAAGAAGAAAAACTAGAATAGAAACAAAATAAGGCACAAATGTCAAAGATAGATCGTAGGCCAAAGAAGGCACAAACATCAAATTAGGATCACAAGCCAATATATTTTCATCAAATTTAACACCTCTTCTAATAATGATTTTATTAGAATGAGATTGAATAAATCTGTAACCTTTGACATCTTCAAAATATCCAACAAAAATACACTTCTCACTTTTAGGCTGTAAAGATTTTATTTTCTCATCAAGAATGTGAGCCCATGCTACACTGCTGAATACATGGAAGTGGATTACATATGGATTAATTTTATTCCATGCTTCTTCGGTGTTATATTTTTTAGAGCCTTTGTGGGAGTGTGATTTACTATGTAATTTACATAGTTAATGGCTTCCACCCAATAATCAATATTGAATCCCTAAGATTGGATAATACGATTAGCCATTTATTTTAGTGTGCAATTATTTCTCTCAAAAACACCATTTTTTTGTGGTGTATATACAACAGTGTTTCATTTGTATGCCCTGTGTAATGAGGTAACTTGTAAAATTGTTGTTCACATATTCTCCTCCATTATCTTTTCTTGACCTTTGAAGTTGGTGTCCAAATCAATTTTCTACAAGGGCCTTGTAGGATAAAAACTTGTCAAACACTTCACTCTTAAGTTTTAAGAAGTAAACCCAAGTGTGTCTAGAGAACTCATTAATGAAAATTAAGAAATAGTTGCACCTAGAAAAATAAGGAGAAGAAAGCAGACCACACAAGTCATTGTGAACAAGATGCAAAGGAGCTGAGGTGTGCCATGAGGCACATTTTCCAAAACTGTCCCAATGATATTTTTGAGAACACAACCGACACAAACACCATATCTGGAAGAAACAAGAGGAAGACCAATCACCATCTATTGATTACATAGTTGTTGCAATGAGCGATAATTTAGATGACCAAACAACTTGTGCCAAAGTTTGTTCAAGTTATCGCTTTGAGCAACAAAAACTGTTGGAAAGATGATGACCCAAAGTTGTCACAATTGTACAACCTGGTAATATCATCAAAAAATCCAGTTGCAAGGACATGATTAGGATCTTTTAAATCCTTAATTACAACTTGGTGCGGTGAAAACTCTATGGTTTTACCTTCACCCAAATGAGTGATATGATACACTGATAGAAGGATGCAGGAAAGAATTGGAACACATATACATCATTGAAATTACCATTATCTACCTAAATTATTCCAGATCCTACAACAGTAAGAGATCTATCATCACCAACAAATATTTTCTTTGTGTTACATTCATTAAGATTAGAAAATATGGCTTTATCCTAAGCCATATGATAGGATGTTCCAAAATCAATAAGCCACCCATCAAAAGAAGTAGTAGAAGTTGCATTGAAGGAGAAACCAAAAGTAGAAAGTGCATATTCATGAGAAGAATAAGAAGAAGAATCAATATTGATGTTGTGATTCTTCATTGCAACTTCTAAGGCTTCCATCTTTTTAAAACATTTGGATTCCACATGACCATATTTCCCACAAAAGTTGCAATGTCTGTTAGTCTTCTTATTTTTGGTTTTTTATCCTTTGTCACCATTAGGAGCAGAAGTTGGATCAGAGGGTTCAGGACCCTTGGCAAGGATTTTTCTTATTGGTATTCATGGATTTATCTTTTTGCTGGGCCACTACGGCTTTGTTTGAGGTACTTCTAGTGTTGATAATTCCAAGTTTCACAAGTTTATCCTGCTCTCTAATCAAAGCATCCCAAAAAGACTCAAGAGTGGGATATTTATAGGCACTCTCTATAACGTCTCTGGTAGAATAAAATGTAGATACTAAAACATAATATGCACTAACAAGCTTAGAAAAAATAATATAAATGTTGGATCATGTTGTCATTGATGCCAATGGTTT
>ML807678.1:58478-68859 GCA_009831015.1 Picea engelmannii
TTATAGATGACTCATTATTGTCTTATCATGATTGATAAGGTGCATAAATGGATGAAATCCAAAGTGGTCCCATTATGGTGAAATCCCTCATGGGAATACGCTTTGCTGATTGAGTTATCCTAGAAGAATGGTTGGAGGACCCTTGCTCTCATATTTTTTTATCATGATTGATAAGGTGCACAAATGGATGAAATCCAAAGTGGTCCCCTTATGGTGAAATCCCTCACGGGAAGATGCTTTATGGATTGAGTTATCCTAGAAGAATGGTTGGAGGACCCATGCTTGTATGTGGAATAATGAGATGAAGATCAAGGAAATTGTTGGTGAAACTATCCTAGATGGATAGTGCTAGTCATGCCATTTTTGGTGGTATGTGGAATGTCACATAACTCCTCATGGTTTGAGAGTTATGGCCTTACGAAGATGAAGGAACCCCACATGAAGGCTTGAATCCCCCAGGGTCAAAGAAGTCAAAGTGACCTAAAAGAAGAAATCATTATTTAAATGATAAAGTAAAATGACAAAGTCAAGGTAGATTATTTAAATAATAAAAAGAAATGACAAAATCAAGAAATGATAAAATAAGGTGACAAAATCAAGAAGGAATATTTAAATGAAAAAGTATTGGAAACCTTCTATTTATGGAAAGTGGTTAACCCTAAAAATAAGGAAAATAGGTTAAGTGACCTAAAATAAGAAATCATTATTTAAATGATAAAGTAAGGTGACAAAGTCAAGGTGGATTATATAAATAATAAAGAGAAGTGAAAAAAATCAAGAAATGATAAAGTCAGATGAGAAAATCAAGAAGGAATATTTAAATGATAAAATATTGGAGAAATTTCTATTTATGGAAAGTGGTTAACCCTAAAACAAAGAAAATAGGTTAAGTGACCTAGAAATGGGTTAAGCGACCTAAAAATTGGTTAAGTGACCTAGAGGATGAAAGTATAAATAAGATAGAAATGATCTCTTGTAGATCATCCTTTTAGTGGATCAATGGAGAGCTTCTTATGAGAATATCTTTTGGAGTATTGATGGAGAGCTTCTTGTGAGAGCTTCTTGAGCATTTTTGGTGTGGAACACTTGAGAATATTGAATATATATAGGTGAATGAGGTAACCAAGGATATATAAGCTGAATTTCATAAGGAAGGTGAAGAAAAGAGGGCCAGAATTGAAGGGAGGATAAATTATTTTGATGATGCTTTCTAAGGTATGTTATTTACAAGTCATCTCACCATTTTATCTATAACTTTTTTTCTATAATGATTCAGACCGTGAAATTTCTATGCAGGTGAGAAAACATATCCAAGTATCTGTGGTAAAAAATTCAGCTTGTGAGTCATTGTATTTTCGGAGTTACACTCCGTTTAAGATAGGGTTTGTGGCCAGTACTGAAACTAGTCAAAATCAGGTGTTTCGGGTAAAAACTTCATAACTTTTTCATAAAAAGATACAAATTCAGTGAGACCAAATGTGTTGGTTAGGGGAAAGTCTTTAGTATTTTTTGTAATAGTTTCAAATCAATTCATCAAATATTTTGTGTGGGGCACTCTCTACAAGATCTCTCTCTAGAATACGCCAGAATTCAGCAAGGTATGCCATTTTTTCTATAACACCTTTTCTGAGAGGTTACAAGTAGTTCCACCTGGAGGAATTGCATAAACAACACTGAAGAACATTCTGTATCAGTTTCACATCTTTATTCATTACAGGTATAAAGTTATGATTATTTCAAGTTGGGGTTGTTGACTAATCCAAAACTAGTCATGGTTGAGACAAGCAATTGATGAGTTATACATGAGGTGTATAGTTGATGATGTTGGTACATATTGATGAGTCATTGTTGATGAATATTTGACACATGATTGGTATATACTTGGTACATGGTTGGATGCATTTTTTTATGGTACAGGTTGATTACAGGTTGTTTGACAAAGGTTGGTGCATGTTTGATGCACTTGTTTATGTGGACAGATTGATATCTGTTGAGGATTTTTTCCTCATCTCAGTTGGTGCTGATAAAGTAAGTTGAGTCTTGCATATAGAGCTGGTTCTCTTGTAGAGTTGTACTCTATTCAGTTGTTGCTAAAAAAACCCTGGATTGAAGTCCATAATAAAAAGAAAAATTTTACATACATCATGTGTTCTTTGTGTTCCTTGTGGAGATGATTTGTTGATGATATGTATTCACATCTAACTGATTATAAATGACAACAATGAGTAATGAGAAAATTTTGAATGTTAACTAAGGATTTGTTATGTAAGAAGGAAGTTTTGGGAAAAGATCCCCATACTCATTCACCCCCCCTCTAAGTGTGGTAGGTGTGTCCAACAATAATTGCATCGTTCTTTCTTCATATCTATTTTGCAATATATACATAAAAGTCTAAGTGTTTTGAACTTAGATAAATAATAATCAATGGAAGGAAAATAATTGGGAATTAAATTCATTAACTGATTTTCTATCTAGTGGGATCGAATAATGTTGTGTTTACCAAACACAACTTCAAACTTTTCCCAAGATGTATTTGAGTCATCAATTCCTTGAAGGTGAAACCTTAAATCAGGAAAGATGGACATTTTGATTAGTCCACATTCTTCTTCATTCTTATTATCCCATTTTTCTTTCTTGTTGGCATCAATGGGAGCTTGTTATTTTCCCAAGGCCCATGTGGTGATGCCCCTCCTTCACTAACTTCTTATAACCTCACTTTTACAAATACGTTGCTTATGAAGTGACCCGCTTTTATAGAATAAGAAGGAATCACTTGTACAATGAAGTTACTTTGTAAATTAAAGTTGCATGCAAAAAAAATAACTAAAATGAATATTAAAGCTACTTATAATGATTCACTTTGATAAATTAAGTTAAATTCACTTTACAATGAATACATGAACTTTTTCAAAAGCTAACAAAAAAGAGACTTGAACTCAAGACCTCTTACTAAATAAAACAACTTTTAACCAAGTGAGTTAGTGAAAAACACATTATAATCTCAAGAAAGAGGATTGGGGGTGTTGTTGTTGTGGAAGACGACCTTGGAGTGCGTGCAAAAAAAAACTATTTTCATGCATTCACACACACATAAAAAAAATTATTCTCGACAACAACAAATGTTAGATCTTGGTTAGCTTACACGGAATGCAAGTTTTCCCTCTATTTCTAATTTATCGAGATCACATAGAGCACATGGAAAAGAGAATAGACAGACATGAAAAAATATTCTAATCTCTTTATGATTTTTCTATATCACACAGAAAACATGGAAAAGAGAATATCCATACCAGAAAGAGTAGCAACCCAGAAACCAAAAAAAAAGAAAACCGAAATATTATCTTTGCAAAAAATTAAAATAGTGTATTCAGTGAGATTTATACCTTCAGATCTTACTGAAATGGTCATATCTTGGGTAAACAAAAACCTTGTCGAGTGAAATGAAAAGTGTTCCTAACATAAACAAGCACTCCAGATGTAATGGAAAAATCCTCATAGCCCATAAATGTATGAAAAATCATATAAACTAGAGATGCGACAACACAACTTCAATATCTTAATCTACAACGAGAGCGGGTCTTCAAATGCGCTCTAATACCATGTTCAACCAAACATATATTCCAATATAATAAAGACACCTTCAACAACCACTCACAAAACCATATCAAAGATCAACATACCAATTTTCTTATATGGTAAAACCCCTATGGGGAAACATCCACGACCCCAACCAACGTGGCCACTTGGAGAAATTTATTAATGCAAAAGAAAATAGATTTGTTTATCTATATGTATATCAATACTTATTTCCTTATTATATCTTTTTACTTAGAAATTATTTTAGTCATATTGGGTTCATTCACGACGGGTGTATTTTCTTTCCCAAAAAACTTTGTGCTACACAAAGCACACCTCTCTTCTTCGTTGCATACAATTTGCACCAATACTTAACCATATTCTCGATATCTTTTATGGCAGGTTCACATGTTGTTGGACTTGCAGGTTCACTTTCTCTTCTTTTTAAGTCCACTACCACCAAAATACACCAAAACTTTTGTGACCCTCATAATGGCCCTTAAATATAATCTTCTTCATATCCTTTAAACCGCGGGTTCGTGGGTTCCCATAATCGTGGAATCATCCTCTCATTTCCTCCATTCCCTCCACCTCTCTATTTTATATCCATTACCCTACTCACATTTCTCAATATCTATTTAATGTTATTCCTACAGAAAGTAAATATTAATTGAATTCTGGAAAGTTCGTTATTGATTGCATACTTCTCGAGGTAATATAAATTAATTATATTAACTTCTCCATTGAAAAGGACTTAAGTCATATTACTGAAGAATATTATGTTTCAATATTCTAAGTTATTATATGTAGAGTTCGCTAGCTACATTAGAATGGCCATGAGAAAGAAGTAATTTTGTGGAGATACATTGAACTTGCTCGCATGAGAAGACTACAATTTTCTCTGATCAAGGTCTTACTTGTATTTCACATCATTTCCTCTACCAGAAAGAAATGAAAATAAGACATGGAAATTAGGTATTTCTCTAGTTGGATATATTCCCAAAGTTTTCAATTGCAAAGACATAGTCTCCTAGTGCATCGACAAGTTTATTCAAAATCGAAGGGAAATTCTTCTACACAATGGATCCCATGTCTCTTTAGTGCCTTCAAATTTTAGGAAAATGTTAAAATTACCATAGTTGACTATTGCATTCAAAGGAGACAAAGCTAAAAGTTTACTTAAGGAGAAGAACAATGGATTAAATATTCTACAAGAATACTTAGAAGATCCTTCAATAATGCCAGAGGATATATCCAGAATTTGGGTCAGTTCATTGAAAAATACCTATCGATAAGTATCATGGATTTTTACTAGAATTACAGGACAAGAGTCTATGGAAACCATTCCATGGTTGGATCTTTATATCTTATATTTTACAGTCCATGAACAAACGATTATTTATTGGGGAAAAAATATCTCTACTGAAATTTATTCTCAAATTTTAAAGACACTAAGAAGTTATACATGGCCTCCTACTTGATATTTTATATTACTTATTGTCATATATTCAAGGGATTGAATATAGGGAAAAGGGTAAATTGTAATGTTGACCCTGTCACAATGTGGTATCAAGCCCTATGGAGGAAAAAGGTTGTTCACTACTTTTATGAAGTATATAATAAATTCATGTTTGTTTGTAAGAAGCTGGTGTTTGGAGGAAATACATATAGACTATCATAGGAAGCATTAACTTTTCTGAATAAGAAGGGGATTGTAGAAGAGATGGAAAAATACAATATTATAAGGATTTATTTCTCTCATGAAAACCCCTTTATCTTCCTTACAATGTTCTATATAGATTTTTTTTTTTGAAGTAGCAAGACAATACAAGTCTTGGTTTCATTTATTCTATGAGAAAAATAAGAAGCAGTTTACCCCACTACCTTGGAAGGTCAATGAAATATTTCTAAGAGGAACTACTAAAATTGATAAATATGATACACAATTTGATCAATATAAAATGAAATTTGCAAAAGAGATTAAGGATTTTGACCCTAATCATCTTTTTCATGATCACATGGTATCAGTTAGATTCAATAATACACTTAATAATACTTTCATTTTTGGAGAAGAAGAAGGAGACAACCATGATCCTCCAGTTGAATCTATTGAAAGGAAAGAAGGTGATATTAAAACCATCATAAGTATCACATACCATAATAAGAAGAAAGGAAAACCCTCTAATGAAAAGAATGCTCAGACTCCTATTATTTCCCAAAAGAGAATCCTATCCAAAAAGAACCCTCAGCCTACAACATCTTAGTAGAAAAAGTATTCAATGAATAATTCAGATGATGGAGATAATAAAAACCCTCACCGGGGAAAATTGGAAAAATATCATCATAAGTATCATAAGTATCATAAGTATCACATACCAATGTTAATGCACCGGATCCCATCAGAACTCCGTAGTTAAGAGCGCTTGGGCTAGAGTAGTACTGGGATGGGTGACCTCCCAAGAAGTCCTAGTGTTTCACTCTCCCCACCTTTCTTATGTAGAGTACCCCATTGTTACGACTACAAGCGAAGCAGATAGTGTAAAAAAAAATTTGTTTTTAGGAGGAAGGTAACGATGACAACATTTGAACCACGCAACTGATGATGAAACCAAGCAAAGAGAAAGTTTAGGCACACATAATACAGGGAACAAAAATGATGAAGTTAACATATGAACGAAATAAACATAAAGGCAATTCCACAGTAGTGAGACTCAACATCCACCTGGAGAAAATTGAGTTGCTACTGAGACAAAATGCTTATAGGATGTTCTCCAACTAACCTCAACTTACAAATTCACTGCAAAAATTGTTGTACTTTAGCTGAGGGAAAACTATGAACCATGGACAGTTAGGGTTGTGGTGGGACGACTGGTAAATCCTTGAGGTCTCTCTCTCAACCAACCAAATCTACTGAACAGTGTTTCAAAAAGACAAATTAACAAAAAGGGTCATGTCAACAAGTAAATTCTATGTCAATGCAACAACGAAACATCACCTCATGTAGGGCATCGCACCCGTCTCCCCACTATCTCATATCTTCCAAAAAGGAGTCCCAAACCTAATCCTTGCTCAAAACAAATAAAAACAAAGATGCCTATAAGCCATTCATCCTTGTTCTCCATAGTTCGCCACTCTATTTATTAGAGAACAGCAAAAGACAAAATCCCAAGGGATTTTTACCCAGCTTCTCTGATGGCACATAGTAACATGGGAAGGGAGCCTTCACAACAACACAGTAGATCCATCAAGGCCTATTAAAAGCTAATGCTTAGCTCCTAAATGCACAATAGTGGAATTGTTTTGTGACGAACATGGTAACCCTCTGGAATTTTAAAGTGTGACCCGTGTGCGTGAAGTGGGCTCCTAACTAACACCTTTGATAAATTTGATAAAGGTCCTTGATTATGATGAAGATTTTAATTGGTGGGATGCAGATTTGATGCTTTCATTATACTTCTACAATATTTTTTTGCGATTTTGCACGGTATTTTATTAGAGGGAAAGAGAAATTCCACATTGTACAAAATTGTTAAAAATGAATAGAAAGTCTCCATTACAAAACTGTGAGAGGTTAAATCTTTCTTTCAAGAAAAGATCAGTTTTATGCATTCTTCCAATTTCTCACTCTGGTTGATTTATAAGGTAAAGCAAAAAGAAGAAAAACTCAAAGAATAGAAATAAATTTAACAAGCACTAAAAAGACTGGGAAAATTCAAAAGGCAAATCTGTTGAAGAAGCTATAAATATTAAATACTAGACGCAATCCTTTAAACTAGAAACATTGCAGGTGTCTTATACTAAGTAAGCAACATAGCTTAAGATTGCAATGAGATTAAACACACATTTACTATTAAAGCAGTCTTCCAATACTGTTGTGGTTTAATTAATCAGTTGCAGGCACATTAATTGGGGTAACGCAGTCTGATTAAAGTTGTTGCATGTAGTTATTGTATGGCTGGGATATGCTCCTGTCAGAAGTATTACAGTCGCTAAATGATCGCTACCAAATCGTTGTAGGTAGAGAACTATGGGTTCGTTGTGAAAAATGGAGAAAACGCAGGCAAAAGGTCGCTAAACCTTCCTAAAATCACCAGGAGATTTAGTTGTCATATACGACCTCAAGCGGTTTAGTTGTTGTCCCTTAATATAAAAATCCATATCCAAGGTAACTTATCTTCGCAAGCATTTAATGTTCAGGCTAGTAAAGGATGTGAAGGCGTAGAGGATAATTCATTGCCACCTCCAGATAAAATTGGCGTTGAGTGTTCCATAAGGAAGCACATTCATCCAGTGGTTAAAAGTTGCCTCAAGGTTACGGAAATTCGGTGTAAAATGGAAAACATAGAGGGATAAATATATTCGATAGCAGGGTTTAAACCATTTTATTATCAGTCTCCATCCCAACTCCCCATCATTCACCAAATGCAATAGATTTCACACACGTCCCCAACACACCCCAGTCCACCATAGCCGCTTTTTTTACACGAAAATAAATATATTGGGTCTTTTAAGCCAATTTCTAACTCTAATCAAGCCGCACCTGAGTTTCATCATTAGGTCAACTATCCAAGTGTTGAACCCCACCCATGGAGTCCTATTGAATCATTCAAAGACAGGGAGGCTATCTTCGATCAGATTTTAATTCTATAAATTAAGAATAAGTGATAAAATTAACAGTGTAAAGAAAATCGTCATACACCGTATAACCAAAAGACCGTTGTCAACAGTGTTTACTGTCCTCAATGTTAAATCGCTAGCTATATCTCTGCACACTGAATATAAAGCTGTCAATGATTATTAGTTGTATAAATCGCTATAAAACGCAGAACTTAGTAATGCTATCCAGCATAGTGACAAATCGCTGACCTACTTATAAAAGTTTGCAGTCAAATATTACTAATAGAATCGCAGCCACATGAGAGAATAAACCCCTATCAATGAATAATATAAATCACTCTCATACCAATTTCGTTGTCTCTTTTTAATTCTATGTCTAACAATGATATGATGCTCATCAATACAAGAATTTCTGTGTAGCATGCCAGAAAAACGCCCAGGAATAAAATCGTGGTCAACAATAAAATTTAAGGGGATTCATTGAGTGGATTTGTGGGTAGGATACCGAGAATACCAAGAACTGAAAATGCATAGATAAGTGTTTTTATTGCAGAGATAAACATTCACACGAGAAAACGCGGAGGGTAACTGTTTAGAAGAGAATCAATCAAGGCAGGAAAATCAGTCCAAGAAGCATAATGCCAATCACTCGGCCATGAATCAACCAACACAGAAAAATCCATCACAAGAAAGTGCAAGACCATCAGTCAACCAAGAAAAATCAGAAGGGGTAGACGGCTGGCGGGAACATCCTTCGCTCATCATCCTCAAATAGAAAAGCAGGGCGTTGAGATCCATAGGTCTTTTAACGCTAAGGCGACAACCGTAGATCAGGCTCCTGGCCGACTGCTCAGGCAAGGAATGGTGAGCTAGGGATGAAGGCTAAACAACCACGAAGGTCACAATCAACGCAGCAAGGTGGTCAAGACATGCGGGGAAACGAAGGTCATGGGAAACCAATCAATCAATCAGCTAGGCCATAAAAATTTAGTCATGAATCTAGACAACCAGTTTACCTACCCAACATAAACATGCAGATCCAAATCATAAATCCTACAACAATCTACCATACAAACGAAGAAAGTGTATCGTTGCCTGATTTCCCTACTGAGTGGATGTCCCACGCGCTCCATGCAGCTACCACTTGCCGACCGACGAGACTTCACCGGTACCTCCCATCCAATGCTAGGGGTACTCTTATTCCCCCTTAGCCCCCCAAGCCGCAAAGGGGCCACACACACTATCCAAAGATTTTAGCTAGCTCCCAGCTCGCCTCACAAGGCCGAGCTACCACTCCTCACCAAGTTGGGTATCCCAACTCCCACAATTTAAGTCAGTCAAGTAGATATTTCTGCAGTGTAACGTTATGCAAACAGAAGATCCCCTTCATCCTTATCCTTCATTCATTATATAAAGTTTTAAAAATAAATTCCTAAAAATTCCTCTCCGTACAAGTGTCACCCATCCCCTACATTCCTCCATTAGTTAATTTCTTTAATTATATTAAATTCTCTTATTTCCCTCACCCACCTAGAGTCACTCCTAGAATCACTCCTAGGTGTCCCCAAATTCTCTTACAGGTTTTAATGACTTTCCCCACTATTAAATTGTTAGTTTAGTTTAAATTAGAAATCTCTTAAATGGTAGATTCTTTACTAAGTTTGACTTTCCGCTTTTTCCCTTATGCTCCCTTTTTCCCTTTTTATGTTTACCTCTTTTCCTGGTTTCCTAATATTTTAGATTTTCCCTCTTTCCCCTTTTTAATTAGAGCTCAAAAAGGCAGGTGTGGAAATTAACCCTTTTTCCCTTTTCTTATTTGATTAATATATTTTAAATTATAAAAATAATAAAACAATTAATTCCCTTTTTTAATTTTATTCCAACAATTTTGTTTTTAATAAAAAGGATAAAAATTTTACCAATAGCATAATTTAGACCTAGACCTTAATTTTCGTGATGGGAGACATTTTATTAGGGAAAATGGTTTTTTTTTTTTAATTTTGATCACATTGTTCATCTTAAGGTCATCTAGGTTCATTCATTTATCAAAACAACGCGACGTGCTCTTCAGGACGCACTAGGTGCTCCAAGGGTGCCACTCACCTCATTTGTTCCCTTGCGCGACGTGCCCTTCAAGACGCACTACGTGCTCCAAGGGTGCCACTCGCCTCTTTCCATTTTTCTTGCA
>ML807678.1:74194-86636 GCA_009831015.1 Picea engelmannii
TTTGTATTTGCCATTGTATCTTTTCTGTTCTTTTCTGAATATCAGTTTGCAGTAGATATTGTACAAGGTTAGAATTTACAATTGCGGCCTACATCTTGTAGTATAAACTGTGCACAAGGTCATATATCATTCTTTGATCTTGAAAGAGAAAAGGCCCACGATACAATCAAAAGGAAGCATTGAGAATCATGTCTACTATATGTGCATGATTTAAAGAAAACAAGCCAATCATAGTTAAGTCTTTTAAATGAATATGATAGAAGCCAAAGTTGAAAATCAATTAGAGTTTAAGAAAAAATCATTGTCATGCAATCGATTCATAGCAAGGAATGACATAAAAAATGATTGAATTTTTTCCCTTTTGTAATTATCACAAGAACTCTTAGACCCAAGGAACTATCCTTCTCTTTTCATAGCTATAAAATTCAGTAGGAGGCCCATTTAATTTTCCTAAAATAGGAAAATTTAATGGGATTTGTTGTAGGCACAACAATTGGTGACGCATGAGATGAACCAATTATCTCTTCTCTTAGTAAACTCATATGTTGTATCACATTAGTATATTTATGATATAGTCTTAAATGAAAACATATTATTTCTCATGTGCCATGGGTTCCACTTTGGACAACTCATTTTCTAAAAGATTTCAACTTTTAATAACAACTTCTTGGAAATTTTCTAGGCATTCTCCATAAGTTAAGTTATGGAGTTACATAGTCTATGATTAAAATTGCATTTTCCTTGCTAAGGGATGATACAACATAAAATTGTTTATAATTTATCACATGCCCAAGTTTGATCCTCATCTCTCTTTTCCCAGCATTTCTTCACTAACAACGAGCATCCATAGCCTAGATGAAGATGATTCGGTATCATACAATCATATCCCTACTGCCCACGAGCTTCCATAGCCCCCGACGGGTTTACTTATACTCCCTACACTATTTTCAGTTCTTTCAACTTCCTTTATTGTTCACATTATGCTCACCATTTTATATTTTTGTATATATATATTGCATATGCAAATAGGGTTTGAAGGAATCATGGTGATATGAGAGTTTCTTTGATATGTGAGCATGGTCAATACTTGTAGTAGTCATGGATCTACCTTTTGCAGGCACATCAAAGTGGAATGAATGAGACTTTCAGAGAATATCTACAAAATACATGTAGGTTGGTATTTATTGTTTTCATGTAAGTCTTGAAGCTTCCATATGAGTATCACCATGGAAAGTAAAATACTATACTCACATCAAACTTTGTTGATATTTATACACATGTGCAAATTTAAGAGTTTATCCAAATTTATAATATTTGTTCATCTCAAGGTTTCCATCATTGATCCTTGATCCCCTAATATCACATTCTTGTAGAAAAATTGGGTTGCATAGATTCCCATGTTCCAAGAGTCTTTAAGACAATTTCATGAAGGGGGTTATTTCCAATCTATCTAGTAATACTAAAATAGAAAAGACTAGTTAAGCTAACAAATCGATCACTTAAATGAAAATAAAGAAATAACATAAAAGGTAATGGATGTACAAATGCATTAAAAGTAAGGTACACCTGGAAAAATAAAATTTACTTGTAAACAAGGAAAGGAAAACTACTATGTACAAAGCTAAATCACCCTAGGTGATCATGAAAAATATATTTTTAAGATCTATCCATTAACAAGGAGCTCTTCAATGTCCCCTTACTGTAACGACCCTCCTCTTTAGGACAACTACTCTAACAACAGGTGCAAATTTTGTTTTTTGTTTTAACCGTGTGTGCACATGTGTAGGAGGGAAAACAGACACACTGGACTCCACGTCGCCACTTGACAACCAACAAGACGCAACCATGATGTTCAGCACAAGAAGACTGAAGGCTCACAACGAGTAACTACAAAAAGCTACGACCATAGGCATGAAGCGCACAACATGAACATTAAGACATACTGGGGTTGCATAGTCAGAACATAGAGGGAAGAATCCATGCTGTTAGAGTTACTATTTCTGCACAGGAAAGCAGGGCATTTAGTCTTATGTCTTCTCGAAAGAAGATTAGACAGGCTTCTGGCCGACTGCTCAGGCAAAAACTAGTAAACCCCTCAGGTGTGTCGCAAGAGTGGAAACCCTGCCTTTAAAGGGCCCGAGACTCTTGATACGGCACTGGATTCTTGAAGCAGAAAAACACACAAACATATATACTAAGGCTTACCAGGAGGTGTCTAGATCACTCCCAACACAAGCAGAGAAACAAGGGATTGATTACAACCAAGTACAATAAGGGTTAAAGAACAAAAATCCACATAGGAAGGCATAAGCTAAATACAACCTCGTCAACTACCCGACCAGTATTCCTGGCTGAGGGCCAATATCTAAGATCTAAAAGGACGATAAACACCTATCACTGAATCGGTCTAGGTTAATTGTAGTTTTACATCCTGAAGGCGGGTCATAAACCAAATTGTCGATTACAACTTTAGGTTAGTATTGAGAGCATTTTAAAACTCAATAAGTCGATATGTACACCTTAAATTATCATTAAGAATCGATCAACATTAAGGGTTTAACAACTTGAAGAACAGGATACAAGTCATAATAATTTAACAAATATTGGCATTGCAATTTAGACCTTATCATTAACCTTCAAATTAAACGAATGATTACCTTGCAAATTAAACATCATCACAAACATTTCAATTAATCTAAAATTGACATTGCGATTCTACCGTCATCATTAATATTGCAAATTAGAACAACTATTATTATTGCAAATTTAACAAGTTTTACCATCACCATTAAGCCAATATTAATATTGCACTTAAAACCATATCAATATTAATATTTAAACAAGTATTGTCAGTTGCATTCAATTTAAACAATATTAACATATAAGCATATAACAAGTATTAAAAATAATGCCTATTATTAACATTGCCAATAACCAGTATAATATTAATATGTGAAAGCCAATATTAATATTGCACTTAAAACCATATCAATATTAATATTTAAACAAGTATTGTCAATTGCATTCAAATTTAAACKCTATTAACATATAAGCATATAACARGTATKAAAAATAATGCCTATTATTAACATTKCCAATAACAAGTATAATCATTGAAAATTAACAAATATTAATTAAAATCAKGGAGAATAATTMTVTGGAGGGTAAGTGTGTGGAATTGGTGBYGAAWCAAATATAAATATACGTTTKCAATAAATRMCCMTGYYGATCYRCTWACTAACTCCCAAATACAATAATAAAGACRTCCATACCCTRMATGAAGTCRGCTACATTCRCCAACTGATTTCATAATAAAATTTAATCGTGCATTGACAARAATTGACCTTGCCATTTCRCCAACTAATAAAKAACACTTCCTGAGCCTAACTAAAGTAATCATTTAAAACTTGATAAGTTCATAATCATAAAAAGATATCAATTTAAGTCTTAATGTTTCTTAACCAAGGGGATAACCACACTATACAGCTCATGTGCCAACGGTACAACAAGGGCGCGGGCTGTAACTTCTGGAAGGTAAAATGAATAAATAGTTGTGGCGATTAAACAATTTATATTTTGAAATTACATAACGTCAAATACATTTTGATTCCAGAATTTACAAACATTATCGTTAATGAAATCCACCTATTCTGTTAATAAACGGGGCTGATCCCATAAACCCTAATCTAAAGGAACGTTGGAGTTATAACAAGTTTTATCAAATTGAAACAAGTCAAGGAGACTTTAAATTTTATTAATGAACAGTGTGAGTAAACGTTTGAATCACAACTGTCACATTTAGCATGTATTAACAGTAAAATAGGAAACCTAGCTTTGATGGAAATACTCTTTAATGAAACGTTGTCACTTTGCATAATCATTAAAGGTGTAATATATGGAATGGAAACAACCACCACATTGACTTAATTTGCTCCTGGCTGGGGTCACCAACTAGTTCTAATCCTATCTGTTTCAGAAATGCAACAAACAGTAAACTAGTTTTTAATTAAACTGCTCATAGAACCGTTCACGCAAGAGAACGTGCGTTGTGGTAGCTAGAGGCCCCCCATCAGTAAAAAATGCACACAGGCCTACACAAAATGAAATTAACACACCCAGAATTTCATCAAGAAAAAAAAAAAACGCACGCAGGTTCTCAAAACGAAAGACCGCCACGGGTAAAACGGAATGCCCCCTCCCAGTATTATAAATACACATAAAAAGGAATAATATTTAATAAAACGCCCACCCGTGTTAAATCTCAAATGCCCCACTGGATATATGCCTAATATAAGTCTAAAAGCATTGCATTAATGCCTAGACTATATTCTAAAGACTAAAGCTCTTAAATATGATTAGTATAAAATCTGGGTGCAGTGTTTTAGGTTAAAAACGTGCACTGTATGCTAAAATGTCAAGGCTCTAAATTAAAACGCAGATTGCTCCGACTCACTGTGGTAAAATATTAAGCACCGAGTTAGAATGATTACGACAAGGGTTAAAATCTCAACGCAATTAAATGTGAAAGCGTTGATTCAAGGGCATGAGCGGAAAGGGCTGGACGATTTGAATGCACAGGAAAAACGCATCTGACTATCCGAAATGGAACCTTGGCGAATCTTGAGAAACCCAAGGACCTACGGCGGGTTACCAATACTGCTATTGCACCTTTCAGATGACAACGATAGGGATTCTATCTCTTCTGGCTGGTCAAATAAGGAGTAACCCTATCTAGAATTGTCCGGGTCACAAAGAAACGCCCAGACAGAAATGCCCAGAGATTTACATACCTGTGTCCTTAACGCTTGCAGCAAATGATTCTTGTGCTCTCGTCGCTCCTGCTCCTACTTTTCGACCGTAGAGGACTCACCGGTACCTCCCAGCCAAACGCTAGGGGTACTCTCCTTCCCCCTTAGCCCCCCGAGCCGCAAAGGGGCCACACACAACCCAGACAGTAGCCTAGCTTCCCAGCTCACCTCTAAGGCTGAGCTACCACTCAAGTCAGCTGAGAATCCCCAACTCCTACAAGAAATCAATCAAGTCTCTACTCTGGCAGCATAACAATACCAATCGCTCCAAAAAAGGGGTCCCCCTTTCTCCCCCTCTCATGTCTTTTATCCTCCTTTTTGACCTAGTCCCATTAGGTTTTTCCCCCAAAACCCTAAATCCATTTCTTTTAAGTTTTTTAATCAAACCTTAAAAATCCCCCTCTTTTCAAATGTCACGCATCCCTACCTTTTCCATAATTTATTTTCTTTTTTTCTTAAAGCTCATTTCCCCCCTTTTCTTTTTAAAAACCTAAAAGGTAATGCACTAAATAAATCTTTTCATTTATTATATATATATATATATATATATATATATGTGTGTTTTTATTTACTTAATAGCCTTCAAATTAACTATATTAATGAAGTTTCCCATTTTTAGGGGGTTGTGGTTTACCTTGGTATTTTATAATCACAAAAATAAATCTTCATTTTAGGGGTGGTCATATTTTTATATTTCATCATTTAAGTGGTGGACATGTTTTTGTATTTTATATTAAATATGGTAAGAAAAATGTTTTGAATTTCATTACCTAGAAAAAGGAAAAGTTAAAGACAAAAGTTTCCCCCCCCTTTTTTTTAGTAAGGACAAAAGATGTATAAGGTCTCATAAAGAAAGATTAGAAGAGTAATTAATCCCTATTTTTATTAATCCCCCCCTGTTTAATTATTTAATGTCTTGTGTTCTTTCACCCATTAGGAATCAATTTCTTCCTTGCAAATTTTTTTTGTTAAGGTCACACTAAAATTTGTTTTTTTTTATTTTTCCTAGAAAAGTCTTAGGCTTAGGGCTTAGATTCTGAGCTAGGCAACGATTGGTTGGGGGAAAAGCTTAAGGTTTCATTCAGGTGTCGATGACTTAGGGCTAATTAGGCTAACTCCTCCAACCACATTATTGCGACGTGCCCTTCAGGACACACCACGTGCTCCAAGGGTGCCACTCGCCTGTTGGATTTCTTTTGGGCGACGTGCCCTTCAGGATGCACCATGTGCTCCAAGGGTGCCACTCGCCAACTGAGTTTCTTTTATGCGATGTGCCCTTCAGGATGCACCACGTGCTCCAAGGGTTCCACTCGTCGACTGGATTGATTGGTAGACCTCTATAACCCCTGGAGTCAACACTCCGCCAGGTGAACTTGTAGGAGACTAAGGTTTCTAAGGAATAAGGCCCCCGCCTTATTGCGTGCCCCTTAGAATCATCGTGAGCGACTATAGCAGTCTTCCCTCACGGCATCATGGATCCTCTCAAACTAGGTAATCGTTAACCTACAGTTCAAGCCACGGCGGGAGTGCTAGCAGGCAGTGGCAGGGCTGCTGTCCACCCCTCTCCCTCAACCTCTCTGCAAATCATGTGTGACCCCTTTACTCCATATGTGAGTCTGGTCGGCAAGCTATCATCAGCCTGCATCATCAACAATCATGTCATAAATGTCAACAACAAATCATCAAATCGAATGTAACATCATAGTAAACATATCACCCAAAAGTACACTCCCTGACTTAGTCTGAAGTCCAATGGGGTTCTACCGATGCCTCTGCATCCTTAAGGTCAAAAACCCTGCACACTCAATAAAACTGAGTCAATAGCACCCGTCTACATCAAATAGTAACACATCATGTCATCTGTCAATCGCATCATAATCAAGTATAAATGGTCTAACATCATAAAAGTCCAGATCACTTGCGAGCAAGTGTCCTCAAATAATAAGGGTTCTCAGTGCGCCAGAGCGGGATGTTACATACACCCCCTCTTGGTCTAAACTTCATCCCGAATTTTCTCAGTATAAATGAAGAAATAAAGGATCACAGTATCATAAGTCTATCTATCAAACAAAAATGGAAACTGCTGATGCATATCATCTGCATCCTCCCAGGTCGCCGAGTGTGGACTATAACTGTCCCACTGGACCTTGACCTGATCTACCATTCGACATTGTAACTATTGAACGCGATGATCTAAGATGCAGACCGGCTCAGCCATGAGTGATCCCTCCTCTGATACCTGCAAGGAACTTAGGTCAATCACATGTGTAGGATCACTAATATAATGTCTCAAAACAGATACATGAAAAACATCGTGCATACGCCTCAAAGAATCAGGTAAGGCTAGTCGATAGGCCATGGGCCCCTTTCTCTCCACAATCTCGAAAGGTCCCACGAACCTAGGAGAGAGTTTATCTCCCTTTCCTAACTTGATCGAACTCTTATGTGGTTTAATCCGCAAGAAAAATCGATCGCCGACCTCATAACTACGGTCGACTCGGTGCGCATCGGCATAACTCTTCTGTCGATCTTGCGCTTCTTTAATCCTTTGTCTTATGGATTGCATCTTCTCTTCCATTTCTTGGATCTCTTCTAGTCCCACCAGGACCCTATCCTCAAGACGATCCCAACTCAAGGGCGTCCAACATGGTTGCCCATAAAGAAACTCAAAAGGCGCCATCTTAATGGTGCTCTGGTAACTAGTGTTGTAAGCGAACTCTACTAGAGGCAAGAATTCCTCCCAACGCTTTTGTTGGTCCATCACATACATGCGCAACATGTCTTCCAAGGTTTGGTTCGTACGTTCCATCTCTCCATCCGTCTCTGGGTGATATGCAGTACTAAAGTTAAGTTGGGTTCCCAAGGCCTCTTGGAAACTTGTCCAAAATCGTCCAGTAAACACCGATCCTCGATCGGATATAATCTTTTTAGGCATGCCATGCAGCCTCACAATCTCACTAATGAAAACTCTAGCTATGTCAGGTGCCTGATAAGTCATACGCACCGAAATAAAGTGAGAACTCTTTGTCAGAGTGTCTACTACTACAAAAATCGAGTTGTGTCTCCTTGCCGTCAGTGGCAATCCAACAATAAAATCCATCGACATAACTTCCCATTTCGATTCCAGAATGGCATGTGGTTGAAGTAATCCTATCGGGTGTCTATGTTCCGCCTTTACCTGCTGACACTCGAGACATCTAGCCATAAAGTTGACTATGTCGGCCTTCATTCCTTTCCAAAAGAATAAAGGTTTGAGGTCTGCCCTCATCTTCGTAACTCCCGGGTGAGCCATGTAAACTGCTCTATGAGCCTCGCTCAAGATCAACCTCCTCAACTCGTCCTTTGGCGGTACGTAAATCCGACTTCTAAACCTCAATAAACCATCGCTATCCAATGAATATCCCTCATATCGTGGTATCATCGTCGTGCTTTGTATGATAAAACCCTTGACTTCGGTGTACCGATCATCATCACACTGTAAGGTGAAAATCTTCTCACATAGATTTGTCTGAAGGAGTAACACCGAAAAGATGTGTGGCCTCCTACTCAAGGCGTCTTCCACTCGGTTCACTGTTCCTTTTATGTAAGTAATCTCAAAGTCGTATTCGCTAAGCAATTCTGACCAACGTCGTTGTCGTGCATTCAGGTCGCTTTGTGTAAAGATGTGTTGTAGTCCACAATGATCAGTCTTTAATTAAAATTTTCGTCCAACAAGGTAGTGTCTCCAAACCTTCAAGGCATATACAATGGCTAGTAACTCCAAATCGTGCGTCACGTAGTTCTCCTCATGCCTTCTCAGCTTCCTCGAAATGTAAGCAATCACTCGTTCGTCCTGCATCAAGACTCCACCTGACCCTTCCTTGGATGCGTCAGTGCACACCAAGAAGTCTATGTCCATGTCAGGGACCTTTAGTATCGGCACGGTTGTCAACAACTCCTTAAGCCTCCGAAATGCCTCCGTGCATTTCTCTGTCCAAACAAACTTCTTGTTTTTCTTCTGCAATTCCGTGATCGAATATGCTATCTTCGAAAAACCCTCGACAATCGTCGATAGTATCCTGCTAAACCCATAAAACTACGCACTTCTGTGACATTCGTCGGTGCAAGCCATTCCATAATAGCCTCAACCTTGGCTGGATCCACGGCGATACCCTCGCCGGAGATGACATGCCCTAAGTAGTGAATTCTCGATTGGTAAAAAGAGCATTTGGACAACTTCCCATACAATTTGTGTTCTCGTAGACATTGTAGTACCAAGCGCAAGTGCTCATCATGCTCCGCCGTCATCCGAGAGTAGATCAAGATATCGTCAATGAATACTTGGATGAACTTGTCCAAGTACTCGCAGAACACCCTGTTCATCAAACTCATGAATACCCCTAGGGCGTTTGTCAGTCCAAATGGAAAAATAGTAAACTTGTAATGTCCAAATCTCGTCCTAAAGGCGGTCTTAGGGATGTCATCCTCCTTGATCCGCAACTGGTGATATCCAGATTGCAAATCGATCTTGGAGAACACTGTCACACCCTTCATTTCGTCAAATAGATCATCAATTCTTGGTAAGGGATATTGATTCTTGATCGTAGCCTTGTTCAGTTGACGGTATTCAATGCAAAGCCTCCACGATCTGTCCTTCTTTCGAATGAAAATAACCGGTGCACCCATGGTGACACACTAGGACGTATCAGTCCCAGGTCCAACAACTCCTTCAGTTGCATTTTCAACTCTTGCAACTCCCGGGTCAACATCCGATAAGGTGTTCTTGCTATCGGTTCAGTTCCCGGTTTCAGGTCTATGGTAAACTCCAGTTCCCTTTCCGGCGGCATCCCAGGCAACTCCTCTGGAAATATGTCCGCAAACTCCTTCACCACCGTAAGGTGTTCTAGACCTTCCGCTACTCCCTTCTCGTTGAGCTCGAGGATCGAAAAAAGTTTGCACCCCTTGTGCATACTCTTCCGTAACTGTAAGGAAGAGACGAACCGCAGGGAAACTCCCTGGTTTCTTCCTACAATCACACGTCTCTATCCTTCGTCATCAACCAAGCTCAATCGTTTCGTCTTACAGTTGAGTATCGCATCATGCATTTCCAACCAATCCATACCGATCATGACGTCATAAGATCCTAAGGTCGTGACGTACAAGTTGACCCTGGTGAAAAACTCTCCCAGGTTAAGGGCACAGCCCATAACCTTTCCTCCCACCTTCTGTTTGGCTCCCGAAGCCATCTCCATGAAGATAAACTCATCCTGTTCAAATGCCTTTACCTTAATCCTTTTTAGCACTGCACCAGAAATGAAACTCTCAGTAGCTCCTGGGTCTATCAACACACTAAGGGTCTGGTCAGCGACACTACCTGTCGTCTCGAGCACAGTCGACTGGTGCTCTGCCTGGCGGTTATTCATCGTTGCATGTATCCGATGGGCCTTGCCCATATCTCCCACAGTAGCGGGTCTGGATGATCTGGACACTCTAGCCCTCTCCACAGGACAGTCACACTGGTAGTGTGGCTCCCCACACGTCCAGCACCCCTTCTTCAGCCCAGTAGTCCTGGTACCCGAGGTAGAAGATGACTACCCACCGGCTTGAAATCCTGGTCTGTTCTGCTGAACAGGCCTAAACTGTTGTTGCTGCGGGCGACGCTATTGCTGGTGCTATGGTCCTCGATAAGGTGTTCTCTGCTGAGGTGGCACTCGTCGAGGTGTAGTGAACGTGGATCCCTTCTGGAAGCCACGATGTCCCGGCGTATGTCTCACTGGTGTCTGATGCCGCGGCGCCTCCGATGAACTCTGCCCTGCGGGTCTCGCTGAACTCCTGGTCTGACCCCCGCTGATAATCTCCTCCTCTACTATGAGGGCCTTTTGGACAACGTCGTGCAAGGTTTGAGGCATCAAGATCCTAACCTTTGCACGCAGACTTCCATTAAGGCCAAACACGAACCTGTTGACTTTGAGCTTCTCGGTGTTAAGGTGCGGAGCATACCAGAGCAGCTCCATGAAACGTGCTTCGTACTCGGGAACCGTACGACCTCCTTGTCATAACGCGTTGAACTCGTTGAGCTGACGCTCAATGAATTCCTCAGAAAGGTACCTCTCTTGGAACCGTTCCTCGAACAGTTCCCATGACACGTCTTCCATAGCCATGTTCAGCTGCGGCAGGAGTGTCTTCCACCATAGAAGAGCGCTCCCCTTCAGTTGAAAGACCGCCATGCAGACCTTCATGTTGGAGGTATAATCGCGAAGTGCGAAGCACATCGCCATATTCTCCAACCATGCCTCGACGGCTACTTCGTCCGGGGCACCAAAGAACTCAAGAAATTTTACCTTCTCGAGTTCACGGTGAATGCTACCTGTAACGGCCGGTGTGCGTGGAAGAACCTCAGGGGGTGTCGGTGCCCTGGCCTCGTCTCTGTCCAAACGGCTGATCAGAGCCTCGGACATGTGCTGAAAGGATCTCATCATCTCGATAACATCACCAACTACTATATGTTCCTGTCCGAACACCTGCTCGCCTCCCTGGGGGTTAGACCCCTCAAGCATGGATGCGGCTGGAGGCGTCTCGACTCCTCTCCTAGCACCCCATCGTCTTCCTCCGTGGCATCCTCTAACCATGACTACCTGCACACACACAGTCAACTCGGTCAGAAATAGTATATTAAAACCAACTCATGTCAACGAAAGTCGTAGTGAATCCCAAGTCGCGGGTTGAACCGACTCTGATACCATATGTAACGACCCTCCTCTTTAGGACAACTACTCTGACAACAGGTGCAATTTTTTTTTTTTGTTTTAACCGTGTGTGCGTGTGTGTAGGAGGGGAAACAGACACACTGGACTCCACGTCGCCACTTGACAACCAACAAGAAGCAACCACGATGTGCAACACAAGAAGACTGAATACTCACAACGAGTAACTGCAACAAGCTATGACCATAGGCATGAGGCGCACAACATGAACATTAAGACATACTGGGGTTGCACAGTCAGAACACAGAGGGAAGAATCCATGGTGTTAGAGTTACTATTTCTGCACAGGAAAGAAGGGCATTTAGTCTTATGTCTTCTCGAAAGAAGATTAGACAGGCTCTTGGCCGACTGCTCAGGAAAAAACTAGTAAACCCCTCAGGTGTGTCGCAAGAGTGGAAACCCTGCCTTTAAAGGGCCCGAGACTCTTGATATGGCACTGGATTCTTGACGTGGAAAAACACACAGACATATATACTAAGGCATACCAAGAGGTGTCTAGATCACTCCCAACACAAGTAGAGCAACAAGGGATTGATTACAACCAAGTACAATAAGGGTTAAAGAACAAAAATCCACATAGGAAGGCATAAGCTAAATACAACCTCGTCAACTACCCGACCAGTATTCTTGGCTGAGGGCCAATATCTAAGATCTAAAAGGATGATAAACACCTATCACTGAACCGGTCTAGGTTAATTGTAGTTTTACATCCTGAAGGCGGGTCATAAACCAAATTGTCGATTACAACTTTAGGTTAGTATTGAGAGCATTTTAAAACTCAATAAGTTGATATGTACACCTTAAATTAGCATTAAGAATCGATCAACATTAAGGGTTTAACAACTTGAAGAACAGGATACAAGTCATAATAATTTAACAAATATTGGCATT
>ML807678.1:198363-209440 GCA_009831015.1 Picea engelmannii
CATTAACTTTTCCATTTATTTTTCATGCACCCATTTGAGATTATCTATCTTTGTTTTATAAATCTAATCCTTCTGATCTATCAGGTTCTTGAATTAATTTTCTAATTGACCCTTTTGTTGCTAGATGTGTTGTTCAAGAGTCACTACTTTTACCTTATAAGACTCCACCAAATCATTGAGCTCGTTAACAGTGATAGTATTGGCTCCTTCGAATGCACTTAATGTAGATATTGTATCCCTTTCTTCTTTATGGTGGTCATTTTTTGTCAGATTCCAAACAATTGACCACTCGGGTGTCTTCTAACTAGGATTTCCCTATATTCTTTGTCTCTTTTTCGATCTCTTGGTGATTCCTCTTTTAAAATTGCTAAAATAATAATCTCCAGATGGTACCACAACATAATCAAAGTCCATCAGTTGTAATGATGAGTAGGAGAAACGAGGTGATATTGTATTGATTGGGGTACTAGGTTTTATGGGAGAACTAAGCAGTCAAATCCCCTTTTTTTATGATGGAAATGGAGCCTTTATCCTTATTTTCTTCCAACTTCTTTAATCTAATCCTCTCAGATTCATCTACTTTGTCTTCCTTCCTCTCTTTTTTTACCTCTTCTTTACTCTTCATCTCTTCCTCTGGTTTCTTTTCTATATCTTCTTCCTTCATTCTTATTTTCTCTTCTACAACTTGGCGAGTTGATTCCTCGGGTTTCCTTTGTTTTTTGGCCTTATGTCTAGCCTCCTTCTCTTTCTTTTGTTTCTCTTCCTCTGCTTTTTTTTTTCTCTTCCTCTACTTTCTTTTTTTTTCTCTTCCTCCACTTTATTTTTCTCTGTTTCATCTTTGCATCTAGCCTCCTCTTCATTCTTTTTTATCTCTTCTTCTTTTTTTTGGTGTTCCATTTTCAACTGCTCCTCCAATTTTATATCCTTTTTCTCTCTTTCTTCTTGCTTTTTTTTGTTCCTTCTTTTTTGTCTCTTCTTGTTCTTTCTTATTGGCTATCAGTTTCTCCTTTTGTTCCTAAAACAATATTTTCTTTTCTCTTTTTTAGCCTGGAGTATTTCATGGTTTTGATTATCTTGGAGGCAGGCTAGCACTTCTTCAAAAGGATTAACCCCTTGGAAGAGGATGTCTTCTTCATTTTTATCATGTTGGATTGGGAGTATCATCCCCAAGGTTCTGAAATGGTTCAATAACATGCCTATAGGGTCACGGTTCTTTTCCACTCTCATACACAGGAATAGTTCCTTCAAAGAAGTTGCCTCTTTTCTTACATGTGGAACATTTAGGAGGGTAAATCCTCCTACGGTGATAGTGAATTTAGGAAAAAAATTCTTATTTCCAGTAGATAAAGACCCAGTAATTCCTACCTCCATTGTCTAACAGGCTATTTCCCTTCCTATGAGTTTGTCTAGGGCATATTTAGGGATCAGGTGGGGTGGATAAGAACACCCAAAACTATGATATATGTATAATGTTTCTCCACATACCAGTCTCCAATTTCTCTCAAGGTTTCATGAGTTTCTGGAGATAAACTATGTGGTAGTTGAAAAACAATAACATGAAATAAAGGGGCTACAAAGTAATCATAGATTTCATAGAAATGTTTTTTTCAAATTATTCTCCCACATATTTGAACAATAGATATAGATGGGAGAGGAATTAATATTCTAGTTCCAATTCATCCCTGGAAAAAAAAATAGAAGCGAAAATCACATCAATTAAGAAGGATGACATATAAAAATATGGTTTTCCATTGGTATGGACTTCTTGGGAATTTTGGAAGATGTTGGTTGACAAGATATGTGCCCAATTGAAAATTTTCCCTACTTTTTCTACTTTGTGTGCAATCAACACCCATTCCATATTGAAATGGACACTTGTCTCTTCCCCATAGAGCCTGCAGATCATTGCTACAAGGATTTGATATGTCGCTTTGAAATATTGTATGTTATATACTTTTCTAAGCTTGTGTTGACGGGTGAAAAATGACCCTTTGTCAAAAGCAAGGGTTACCCTTGGTGAGAAATCCCAATCAGACCTCTCATCGTTTGGAAAAGGGAACCCGTCCAGATTCTGACCCAACAACCATTTCTAGTTTTAGGTTTACAGGTTGCGGCTTGATCCATCGATGAAAGTGAATGATGGATGGTTATGAAAATGGAAGATGTAGATGAAGACTATGTAAATGCATGAAAAACTCTAATCTACTTCTAATATATCATATCCTAGCTAGGAGCGAATTGTTGTAACCAAATGAGCTATAATGAAACTAAACCATGTTTAAAACCCAATCAAATAGTTTTCATGAAGGTGCAAGGTTAGAAACACATGCATGAAAATATATAACCAGAAAAGTCTAGATCATATCTCTACATTCATCAACAACTCATGTGCTCAGGACAAATAACATAAGAAAGAATAAGGAAACTGCAAGAGTAGCATAGATTGCATCTGAATAGTATATTAGAAAATGTATTCTTAAAGCCCATGTGAAAATCATACATTTCCGTTGAAATAGTTCATAGAAAAAAAACAACACACGCAAGTTTTTCTTCCTCTCCAAAGCTAGCCCTGAGGAATTATCAACATTAATAGTTTCAGCAATAGTACATCAAATATCTAAGGAATTACTCCTTAATTTTACTTTGGGTACAATCCTAGAATTTATTGAATCTCAACATGAATCTTGGCCTTACACCTCCCCCGTGACCTTTCATTTCCCAGCCTTTGTCTTTACTCCCTTTTTAATGATGAGAGGGAACAAACATCATTTACATTTTGAATTTGTCTTCTAGTGCTGGTGGGCCATCATAGATTTTGACTATAGCATACTTCATCCACCGTAATGATTGGCTTGGGCATTAAGGACATTGATCGTCATAGGGTTTTGACTCCTTCTTCAACCATACGAGATTGGTTTCTTTCGATGCTTCTCGTTGTTGTGTCAATTGAGGTTTTATTTAATTCTCTATTTTATTTGGCTATAGATCGAATTGAAAGAGTGTATCTTTCTCTCAGCATTGGGACTTAATACCATTAAACATATCATAGATGAGTGGCCTCAGAGGGATACTTAAAAAAAAATATTAACACATGAATTCAAATCCATAAAATTGAAGCATTAACCAATTGAAATTCCACATGAACTTCCCTGAGTTTGATTCATGGCTCCTATGGTCACGAATGAAGTGTTGTGTTCTCTTGGGGATGTCGACAAGGTGTCATATATTAATACTGAAAAATGAAGATAATTGGTTAGTAATTTCTTAAATCGTATAACTAGGAAGTAGTATATATTGTAAATATATTTCCAATGGTATAAGGAACTCTTGAAATAGACACTCGAGTCAGCATTTATGGCCAAAATACAAACAACTTTCTGGGTCTTGTCCCTTTTTGGAGGAGTTAATGGGAACTCCTCTGATTTTCATCAAAGGAGTTAATGGGAACTCCTATGATTTGCATCATAGGAGTTAATGGGAACTCCTTTTATTTTAATTGGAGCTCATTGCATGAGCTCCTCTGGTGTAAATCAGAAGACTTTTTGGGAATTATCCTAGGTGAACCAGAGTTAATACTAGGAACTCCTCTGGGGAGAATCGACGTGCATGGAAGTGTCAACTCCATTTGGAAATTCCCATATAACATTAAGAAATGATAAAACATATCAAAGTTGCATACCACTCACATATTCAGTAGATTCCATTGGGGTGGAATACCACTCCTCGTCCAACCTACTTTGTATTGTTCCCAGATCCATGGGGTTAGGGATAAAAAAAATCTTTTAAATGGTCAAGGATGTTTCATTCAATTTGATCGATAGGCTCATTGAACACCCAACTAAATCTATGTTCTATGAGTTTATTTAGAGCATCAACACATTGGTTCATGTGCACAACAACTCTCTTTATTTGTATGGGGTCCATTTACAAACTTCTAACGTTTTTTGACTCAAATCTCTTAAGAAGGATTTGTTTAGAATATATATTGTCACCTTTAGACTTTGGTTTTTAGTTGGAGGAACTTTGTGTTACCATAAAATCCTTAGAATTGGGGTAAAAATGATTTGCTTCAGGAATTTGCTTATCTTCATCTAGAGTATTGTGTGAAGTGTCTTTATTCCCATTGCTCATGAACAATGATTGTTTGCAAACTAGTGTCTTTGGCGTAATCTCGAAGACTGAACAACACAGGGCATGCATTTATCTTTATTCCCTTAAGCATGAAAATATCCTCATTGTGGATATCAATGCACTTGGAGGCCAACAAAGACACGTTGTGTTTACCCTCATTTGGCAATGATGTGTGAGTCTATGGTTCCATCCCAAAACGTGAATCAAGGTGAGGCCAAAAGTTTTAATTTCCTTCAAAAACCAATCTCATCCTTGAGATTCATTGACATTGTGTCAGTGTGTGGATTGATCCTTGGCTCATAGCATTCTTTCATAACAACAACAACAATGGTTATTGTTGACGCAAAAAAAAAACAACTTAGCCTTGCCTGCAAAGAATTTCAATCCAACATACTATATTAATTTTATTATTATATAGTATGACTAATATGTGGGACCCCTTGAAGGAAAAAAAAAAGGAAAAATGAGAAACATATTAAGTTGATTTCTCTCCTTTAAAATTTGCATCTCACAAAGCAATTGATTGGAATTATGATTTCCTTTTGGTATTTTATGCATGAACAGTGTCTTTGATGAACGTTTGCAATTCTCCCTATACTTCATTGCGCCAGGAAAATCGTCGCATATCAAAATAAAATAAGATAAAATCCATCACAAAAATATTATATTAATCGCAATTACAATGGTCTGAACTTGTTGTTATAAGATTGTGACATATCAAAGGGATTGTTAAGTTTTTCTTACACAAATTTATCATATGACAACATTGGCTATCATATAAAGGTTTATTATTATACATGCCTATTCATATGACTAGCATTTGAATGCTTTATGAATATGGTAAAAATGTTGATTTTTGAGTATGTTATAATTGTGAATTCGACATGGATAGTATAATATAGAGCTTGAATTTCGAGTATGAGCTAGCATTTGAATGTTTTCCACCATGTAAAATTTAATTGGTTGATGGTTATCATGGAAGAGTTGGTAAGTTTTTGGGTTCCTACCATCCGATTTTGGAGGCGACGTGAAGTAAATGAGAGTTATTTCACTCTCCATTGGTTTTCCCTCTTGAGGTATACCACCTTTTCACATTTTCATTTGCTTGGAAATACTTTGTTGTTGTTAGTCAAGGGTTTTGAATTTTAAGATAGCGCTAGTGGTTAGATAACGATCCATGGTTGTCCCTTTTGTGGCTATTTAAACAACTTTGACATGTATGATCACTTTAGACTCTTCTAGCATCAAATGTTTTACTTTTCTCCAATAATTTTAAATGTTGGTTCTATTTTGTTTGCATAATATATGTGTTTTTAAAGCATGACTCTCTGTTTTTATGGACATTTATAAGTTGGTGAATGACTATGAATGGATGCAAAATGAAATTATCACATGTCTTTGATTAGTAACAAGTAAAATAATTTTGGGTTTTGAATACTAGTGGTATCTTCGACCTTGGTTTTGCATGGAAAGCATGTTAATACAGTTTGGTTTTAAAAATATTATGAATGAATGTGAGAATGAAGTATCACCTCTGAAGTGCATTATCATCTTCACCTTAGTGGGATTTCATGGCTTGTAACCAGTATCACACTCTATGGTTTTTTATTTTGAGTATGGTTTTTAAGACAAATAATAAAGAAATCCAGAATTTGCATTTTGATTGCTTCTATATTTAGTTCAAAAATGAATTTTGAACATGGATTAGGGAACATTCTGCTATATATAGAGACGAACTGGCTTGATTGTAACTTGTGTTAGACATATGGATAACTTTCAAGCTTGTTTCAACTTGATACACCTATAGCTCATATGGGTTCTAACCTACTTGCAATTTTGGTAGCCACTTGATTACAATTTTTGTAATTTCAAAGGGGCTAAAAATACAGGGTTCACACCTTCCCTTGTGTCACAACCTGCTCTTATTTATTCAGAAAAGGTGTGAGAAATTTTCCTTATGTATAAAATCATATATTCAAAACCTTCTTATCAGTTTCAGTTGGGACTATTTACCGATATTTGAGTTCTATAAATAACTCGTTCTATGCAAAAAAAAATGAGTTGGAAATGTCGTATGGACTTGAGTGATGATATTGCAAGACTGTGTGTAGCCCAAAATTGTATTATTGAGCTCGTATTGATTCGATTATGATTCTATAATATTGATTACAAATCTAGACAATTACAAATATTTTTCAAGAAGACCCTACTTTGATGGCACCCAGATTTCGACATTTTCTTAATCACCAATATATATTAATGGTATATACAACAACACAGAGATGAGAATTAGTTCAATCAATTTGATATATTGAAAATTTATCAAACCATCCATGTGTTATGTTTGATTAACATTGGATTGACTTTACTCTATTGCTATGGTAAATTCTATGAATGAAGTATATCTGATAAAACAAAGTTTGAATTGATATACTTAAAAGAGTTTATATATATCTTTTCATACAGGAATTTATTGGGTGGAATTATTTTGAACAATTGTTAATTTATTTTGATTGAACTCCAAAGAATTAAAAGACAAATAACTACAAAGTTTCATTTGAGGTCTTAAATTGTTCTCATTGATTGATGAAAAAATAAGTTGTTTGTAGAAAGAGCATTCATAATTTTCATTTCATGTCCATGATTTCACTTTACGCAAATTATAAAGCCCCTCATTTTTTTCCCAAAATCATTTTATTATCCCCGTGCTTTGTTTTCAAAAGGTTGTGATTGTGCAAAAGCTCCCTAATATTCAAAATTTTTGATAAAGGCAAGATTTCATATAAGAACAGTGAACAATATTGAATGAAACATTTAGTTAAATGAAAATGATGATATTAATATATTCAATATTGTGCTTATAAATTGGTTTTGTTTTATAACAATAACCATTGTTTTCATTTCATAAATACCACCCTTCTTTCATTACAAATCCAATCATATCTGATATGTCATTGAATTTCCTTTTTCTAACTATGACAGTTATGGATTGAAGTCATCAAATCAACTATGATTGATACATGCAGAGTAATGGATTGATTTCATGTATACTTGTGTGTGGACTGATAAGAGCCATTGTTTTAAATTTATCTTTAGGAAAAGTAAATTGATGTTTGATTAGTCTTTCTTGTTTCATTTTTTTACTTGGAATAGAGCCTGGGGAAACCCAACGGGCACTTCCCCTCATTTCAAGGATGGTACCCAGGGTAAACCATATTTTGTAGAAAGCTAAGGTGTTTTTGATATCTTGCTCATTTAATAGCTCAACATGTCACTTGCGGGAATTGAACCTGGGTGGAGGGGAAAAAACCCCTCAGCAGAAACCAGTCGGACTAAACCCAATTGGAAGTCTTTCTTGTTTCATATACTGACCTAAATTTGTTTTAAACAATGAGATTATTTAGCAGAGGAAGCCATGACATAGGTAGAGGCAGAGGCAGAAACAATTTTTGGAAGAGAGGTAATAGGAGACCCAGATTCTCCATACATTTTGATGTTGATCCTCAAGAATTGAATAAGATATTTTAAGTTGGTTTCTTTAACTTAGTGGGACAAGGAATGTTTCAATCACATCCTTGACTAGAAAGGATTCCTTACCAACCTCGCCCAAGTATTTCCAATGTTCATGTTCCATATCATGTGTCCCTCCAGCCAGAGGTCCCTATTAATAATGGTTGGAAGGATAGTATTCATCACCTTGTAGATCATCATAATTGCTATCCTGTAGTTTCATTGTCATTTCCACCTCCACCACCACTCAACCAACATGCCCAGCATATTTCCCACATTGAATCCTCTGTCCAATCTTCACATGCAAGCAAGAGACTCAAATAGCCATCCTTGAGCCTAAGTCAAGAAAAGAAAAAAAAAGTGGTCACTCATTCTAATTCATCTGATAATTCCTCTCATTCAGTCACTTCCCATGCTCACCAAGATGATGAGCACTCTCAAGCCTTCAGTGAACTTCACCCTCAAGAATCCAATTAGCCACACTTTGAGAAAGCCAACTCAACAAACAAAGAAGAAAAGGTAGCAAGAAGTGAAGAGAAGAAGACTGCTTCTCACAGTAAATATAGTTTTTGATAACTTATATGGTGGAAAGTCTATTAACACAACTTATTTTGAGAAAGATAAAAAACCGATCAAAAGAAGGGACAAAGGAGGAGAGAACAAGGAAATAAACTTTTCATAAAGGTTTTCTCTTATACTTGTGATATTAATTACTTTCATTCATTATGAGTTATCATAGAGTCTTAACCATTTTTTTGATAACAAGGTCTTACTGAAAAGAACAGGATTCAACGATTGAGATACATAATTCAGCATTTTATTCTATAAAGGTTGATCATTTGATCTTGGCAGTCTGTGTATTTTGATTTGTTTATGAATTAGTTTTCATTACCGATAGAGAATATTTTGCATAGTCGATAAATGATACTTTCATGGCTAAGTTGATCAAGATTTATAGTCTTAGTTTTCTCTTGTTTTCAAAGTCTTTTTGTATGGTTCCCATCAAAGATCTCTAAATCTAATCTTGGTCCTTACCCTCGGAGGGGTTTGAAAAGAAGTTTATGATTGTAACTTGGAATGAAATCAATAAAATTGATTTTCTCATTTTGAGCTCACATTTGCATTCTCTGATATTACTTTCAGATTTGTATTCATTTGTTCTTTAATTCTCAAAACACAGTACATATATATATTTTTACTTTACTCTTTTGCATAGTTTGATTATAAAAAAAGATAGCATTGGTTCCTTATACTTATTACTTGATAATCAATTGATAATTTTTTCTAAGGCTATAAACCTCGGGTGATAATCCCAACTATCTTACACTAGCCAAGTAAGATTCGAAAATGTTGGAGTGAGGTTCTACTTACCTTTTCCTCAACATTTATCTTTGCATTGAATTCAACCATCAGCGAGAACCTTTGAGTAGAGTGTGTCTCTTGATCTCTGTTTGAAAACCCTTTTTTAACATGATCTCAACATTCTTTCTCAAGATCTTGCTCAAAGTTGTGAGTCCAATAGTTGATGTCATGGTTCAAGTTTGTCAGGATGGATTTAGTGCCATATCTCAAGAAAAACCATTTCTCAATCAATTGAAACCCTCACCAGTATATAAAATAATTTTCCTTCCACTTTTTTCGTGATTGAGATACAAGTCGAAATCGTTTAGATGGGTAATCTTTATGCTCATGGAGCCATCTCTTACATAGCCTTGATTCAATGTCGAACATTGTTCTATTACGATAATCGTATCAGGAGGATAATAGGAGATTGAGATACCTCCTTGAGTATTAATAATAGGTGTCTGGAAATGTCATAGTCTTTCCCATCGGAAGAATCCAAAAAAAGAATCACATGTCTTTAAAAACCATGCGATAAAGAGCAAGATTGTAATAATTAGTGTGGATTCTTAGGTGTATGTAATCATTTTTCAGTTGATAGGAATCTCGACAGAGTTTGTTTTAACTTTATTGATGTTCATCGGTAGAGTTTGTATCAACCTCGTTGATGTTCATCGACAAACTTTGTCTTAACTCCATCAAAGACTTCAAAGATTTTTCATTTTATCTTTGTTGGTTACGTCATGCTACTTCTTCTCATTTCCTTCTATGAATATTGGAGTTGTTCCTTTCATTGTCTCTGATGAATTTCAAAGCACTTCCTCTTAAGACCTCTAATGAGCTTCGAAGAAGTTGTTTTCATTGTCTCCAATGAGCTTCAACGGAGTTCCTCTCATCTCTATCGATTTTCACTTAACAATTGTAAAATCTGTATCAAATAAACAACCATTTTAATTTTACAACATAAGCATAAAATTTAAGAAATTTCTATAAGTTAGCACATTCGCCTACAAATTTTCAATAATAATAAAATTTTATCATAGATTAAAACAATGCATCATTTGAAATACCTAAACCTGATGCTAATAGACGTATGTTGTCCAAATGCCTTCTCGACCACTGCTGCACCGTGAAACACTACCCCAAAACCGTTCCTCCCTACCAACTAGGTAGCTCCCTAGCTCCAGGATATCAACGGATATCTTGGCCCTCCGTGCCCAAAACCCCCAGCAACCCCGGTGCACTGATACAATCTCACTCCCAAATTTTCACTTCTCTCTGCAATACTCAGAGCTCCCAAAATCCATCCCCAACTCCCGTAGAATAATCTCCCTTCCAACTCCTTCCCTTCCTTATCACCCCTTCACCGACTTTCCTCCCCCTCATTAATTTCCTTATCTCCCCCTTTAATATCTTATCCCATTCTTTAATGTATTATCCCCCCTTCATTAATATCTTATCCCTTTCTTTAATGTCTTATCCTCTCCCGCATACGTAAAGCATTTTAATTAAACAATTTAAAATTATTAAGCCCCCCTTAAATTATTACCAATATCATTGAGTGTGATATGTAATAATTAATTAATTAGTTAATTAATTAATCAAAAGTTAAAAACAATTAATTAATAAATAAATAATCAATTAATATTATTAATACTAATCATTGTTTAATTAAAACCATATTAGGACAATTAATTATCTAATAAATTTTACTTAATAATCTCTAAGCATGTATTCATCTAAGGTTGTTACATACACCCACCCTTCAGGAAACTTCATCCCGAAGTTAAGGTATCTCGTGGTACAAAGGGAAAGAAACATGGTTCACACATTCATAACAAGTAACCGACATTATTAGTAAGTAAGTCAAGAAAACTAATACATACTAGTGTATATGTACAAGAATTGCATGTGTAGTTAGTACATACAATTCTCGTGCATGTACTAATAATCAAACTGTCATCCTTTAGTATTTTATGTACGCATCCAATCCAGTCAGCAAGACTAGTCTTTTATAAAAGACAACAAACCAATCATTTGTTGAGAAATCCCTTAATTATTATTATCCGGTTCAACAATTTTATTTTAAACAACT
>ML807678.1:256088-281024 GCA_009831015.1 Picea engelmannii
GAGACACCCTTGGATTCCATTAAAATAACTGGTGTCCGACATGAGAAGGGTTTATTGAGTTTATCCATGAGTTGGGGCATTAGTAGGAAAGGGATTTTGTTGGCGTTATTGAGCTCTATCCATTTCGGGCTTAGCAATCCTGTACAATTCACAATTAAGTAATGGTTTCATGTAGGGAAGGCATTTAATTTTCCTGAAATAAGAAAATTCAATGGGATTTTTTATAGGCACAACATAACCAAGTTAATGGCATGAGTGACAATGTGTTGAAAAAGTGTTTTTTGTAATTTTGGAAATAAACTATGTAAGGAGTTTTTGAAACATCCAAAATTTCGAGTGGACACTCCACCCATCATACATATTGCTTCAACAGACCCTGATGATGGGTGGAGTGTTCACTCAAAACTTTGGATGTTTCAAAAACTCCTTACACAATTTATTTCCAAAATTGCAAACAACATTATGAGGGACTGTGAAAATATACATATTGTGTTTAAAAAGACTGATTTTACACTTTCTCAAGAAATCCTTGAAAGGAAAATTGAAGATAAAATGTAATAGTTGATGGATCAAAATATGCAAAAGTGGATGGATCGAAAAATCGAAAAGTGTGTTGGAGATATTACACTCACCTGGGATTTTCCTTTCATTGTATTTTCCTATGTTTATTTGACTATGCTGAGGGTCCCTTATTTTGAGATATTCTCCCCTCCTTGAGGATATTCTCCCCTGGACAAGGGTGTCACATACCCTCTAGTCAATTCTCAGTTACTGTTCAGTTAGACTAGTTGAGTGAAGTGTTGCATGTCAACATTGATTTTACACCAAGTGTTACATGATAACCTCAAGATCATCACCAGTAATGTGCACTTGCATTGGTATCATCACCAGAAAGGAACATTCCACATGTGTGAGTGATCTTCTCCTCATTTCACTTTGGTTTGAAATCTAGCTAACTGATGATCACATGGCCAGTTAACTAGAACTAGGTGGAAATTGACTCCAGTGACTGCTAGAGTGTGTTAGATATCTCTAGAACACTCCTAATGTGCATTAGTTGACCACTATTGTGAGTTATTTGTGTTATACATAGTATATCACTTGTATTGTATCATTTTTCTCATTCGGTTTATATAAATTCTTTCATTCTTTCCTCCATTTTTTGTTTTCTCTTCACACCATTTGCAAGTTGTGTACGTTTGATTGTTAGCTAGATATTTTGTGAAGGTATCTCAGAAACTCTACATGGTAATAGAGCCCACAAGATACTAGAAATGATCGTCACCAACACTCTTTTGCACATACCGAAGACGGAACAAAGAAACAGGAAAGATGGAATTTACCGCATCTTCCATTCTAACACCAGATAACTATTTTGAATGGAAGACAAGAATTATACTCCATCTTAGGGGTAAAGTCTTGTACCGGATAGTCATGGCCACAGAAGTAGAACTCACCTCAGGATTGGAAAAATCCAAGTACCTAAATCGCATGGTCAAGGCTCACAGTCTCCTATGCATAAATATTTATCTTGACCTATGGTTTCACATCGATGCATGGAAGACACCAAATGAGATTTGGACCACCTTTGAAGGACTCTTTGGAAAGCAAGATGAAATGAGGGGCCATTTGCTCGAAGTAGAACTAAGCTCCTTAGATCTGAAGAAATTTGACAATCTCGAAGATTTCTTCACCAAATTTAAATCTCTCCTTTGTGAATTGGAAGACTTTGGTATCAACAAATCCAAACAAAAAAAACAACGTGCTCTTGCTATCATGGAAAAACTTGGACCAGAATTTAGTGTATTTGTCTCCATGTTTCATTCTACCAGATTAACCACATGATCAACCTGGACCATGCCTTCATTGTCACAATTTATTGAGGCTTTGACACAGGAGCAGAATAAGCTCATTCATATTGGAATAATCAAGGGCCCAAAGGAACATGCACTTGTTTTGCATGATGGAAGAAACTTTCAAAATCCTAAATCCAAAAGGAAAGGAAGAAAAAAAAAGGCACATGCAGATCCAAAGAAGGAAGGGTAATCCAAACCCTTCAATGGTTCCTCTTCTTCCAAAAGTGGAAAAAGAAAGAAAGGGAATAAGTGTGGTTACTACAATCACGGGGACCATCCAGAATTAGCATGCATGAAGAAGAAGATTGATGAGATGGCTCAAATTATTCAGAAAAAAAACAATCTCGGGGACTTCATTCATGAGGCTAACAAGAAGAAGTCAGAAGATAAAGCCCCTAAGAAAGGAAATCCTCATGCATTAGTTGTTGTACATTCTTCTCTTGACACTTGGATTGTAGATTTAGGCGCTTCACATCATATGGAAAACACAAAGGATATTCTGTCTTTGGTAATTGCATGCACGAGACCTCCTATCCTCATGGGGAATGACTCTCTAATTGAGGTCACCAGAAAAGGAAGAGTGCAACTAGATCATGGAAGCTTTGAGAACGTTATCCATTTTTCTCAACTTTCAATGAATCTACTCTCGATGTACCAGATTACACACACAGGCTTAGGTAAAAAGGTGGATTTCACACCTGACTCCATGTCCATTTTCGACATGCAAGATAACTCCAAAATTGGTGTCAGGGAGGTAAATCATAAATCTCAGTTATATGCTTTTACTGGGTTTATTGAATATTATTCTTCTATACTACTTGTGTACGTTGATGACAGTAGTATATTATGGAATGAGAGGTTTGGTCACCTAATATTTAGGTACATGCAGTAGCTTAGCAAGAAGGAGATGGTCATCGGGTTATCTGATATCCATTTTTCCGAAGGGTATTGTGAAGGATGTGTCCTTGGAAAGCATCCTCAAGAGAATTTCTAGAAAGGGAAGGCTCACAGGGCCTCCTCTCCATTGGATCTGATTCACAATGATCTCATGGGTCCATTCCCACATCCATCCATTGGTAAGGAAAGGTACATACTTACAATTTTAGATGATTATTGACGTTATACTTGGGTATTTTTTCTCAGATAGAAGTCAGAGGTCTTTGAGAACCTAAAAGAGTTCAAACCACTTGTTGAGACTCAATCATGGAGAAATATCAAAGCCCTCCGTACAGATAATGGGGGGGAGTATATCAATAGAGATGTTCAAAATCTTTGTCTTGAGGCCAGGATACAGTTGCAGCACACAGTACCATACACTCTGCAGCAAAACGAGGTTGTTGAGAGGAAGAACATATCTCTCAAGGAGATGGCATCTTACATGTTGCATGCAAGGTCACTTCCTCAGAAGATTTGGGATGAGGCATTTAATTGTGCCAACTACATCCAGAACAGATCCCCTCACATATTTGTCAAGGAACAGACTCCTTTTGAGGCTTGGAGTAGAAAAAACTGGAAGTCACCCACTTCCATATCTTTGGATCACGAACATGGGCATGCATTCCCTCTGAGAAGAGGAAAGCACTAGATCCACAGAGTATTGCATGTATTTTTGTTGGCTACCCAAATGGTGTGAAAGGATATAAACTTATTGATCCCTCCACAAACCAACTCATCATTAATCACAGTGTTCAATTGGAGGAAAGTCTCTTGCATGCTCCAAAGGAGTCGCATGCAAATACTCTTGTCCTTCCACGAGTTTGAGATGATGAGTCTGCACATTCAAAATCCACTTCATATTTGAGTTTCGATACAGAGTCAAAGGATTCAAAGCATTCATATGCATAGTCATAGCATTTAGATGCAGATTTAGTACATGCAGATGAGGAGCTACAACAGATGCCCAAGTGGGCACAATCCACACTTCAGGATGCAGGAGATCTTGTTGGGGATCTAGAAGATATGAGGAGGAATAGATATTAGTATGAGGATCCTCCTCGTGTACTCACTTCCATTGAACCCACAATACCTATGCATTTTTATATGGTTCATTCTCCATACCTGCAAACCTATAGAGAAGCTTCAGGGAACCCCTTCTGGGAAGTAGCCATGTAGGAGGAGTAAAAGTCTCTCCTCGAGAACCAGACTTGGGATCTGGTCTCGCTACCTTCAGAAAAATAATATTTTCATATGCATATGGTTCTACAAGATAAAAAAAAAGGCATCGAATGGATAGGTGAGCAGACATAGGCAAGACTAGTTGCCAAGGGATTTCAGCAGATACACAGAATTGACTATGATAAGACTTTTTCTCTAGTAGAAAAGTTGGATTCTATCAGGATTTCTCTTTCCATTGGAGCAGTCAGGGGATGGAAAGTACATCATATGGACATGAAGAATGATTTTCTTCATGGGGATCTCTCAGAGGATATTTATATGGAGCATCCACCTAGATTCATATATAATTCATCTTTAGTATGCCAGCTCAAAAATTCTATCTATGGCATCAAGAAGGCTCCTAGAGCATGGTACTCAAAGATGGACTCCTTCTTGCACTCCAAGAATTTTTTCATATGAAAATCAGATGTAAATTTCTCCATGATGAGGACCATTGACTCACTTTTGATCCTAGTTATGTATCTGGATGACCTTTTGATCACCAACAGCTTGGTCCCAATGATTTCCTTAGTCGAGGGAATCCTTCATGACAAGTTTTTTATAATGGACATGGGTCCACTCCATTTATTCCTTAGTCTCGATATCAGCCTCGATGCATCAAGCATCAAGCTATCTCAAGCTAAGTATGCTTGATATCTCTTGGAGAGATTCCACATGAAAAACTACAAGTCTATCTTGGTTGTAGAGACTTATTATCTTCTTGATTCATATGTTTGTTTTATCCATGCTTGGACCCCATTTCCTAACGGGGGGTGTGTGGGGGATTTCCCCCCACAAATGCACCCCCGAAGCAAAATATTGAGGAAAATTGCCTTGTAAAATATTGTAATTTCATAGTCAATCTAGACCATTCATTATAAGGTCGCAGATCTTATGGTAGAATTTATTTTAGGGTTTTTTTCCCTAGAAGGAAACCCTCTTTTATGAGGGAATTGTATCACGGTTGTGTATGTGTGTGAATATTGTATTCTCAGAGAGGATACTTTGAAAGAAAGAAGATGAAGTTACAACAGGTGTGTTGTAGGTTGTATTCTTTCATTTTACTAGATAATAAAAAGGAAGGACCTGGAAATTTCTCTGGTGGATGTAGCCCACACTGTGTGAACCATGTATATTTGTCTCTATTGTATTGTGTATCTTATGTATTTTATTTCCTCATTTGTTTTATTTTATTGCTCCGCGATCCTGTTTTTCTAAAAAATGGTATCAAAGAGAAAGGTAACTTGCAGGAAAAGAGGGTTCCTGGTTTGAGTGGGAGCAATGGCGAAAGATGGAAACTTTAGGATCGAGAAATTTAATGGCCAAAACTACCAGTCATGGAAGATGAAGATGGAAGATTATTTATATCAAAATGATTTATTCCTACTATTGGTTGGAATAACAAAGAAGTTGATGGCCATGAAGGATGAAGAATGGGAAGTTCTTGACAGAAAGGCACTAGGAACAATATGGTTGAGCTTGGCAGGGTCGGTGGCTTTCAATATTTCAAAAGAAAAGACAACGAAGGAGCTGATAGATGCATTGGTTAAACTGTATAAAAAACCCTTGGCATCCAATAAGGTATTTCTAGTAAATAGATTATTTAATATGAAGATGTCAGAAGGTGGGTCTGTTGCAGATCATTTAAATTAATTTAATACGGTTACTAATCAGCTAAGTTCTATAAAAGTGGAATTTGATGATGAGGCGGGGCTCTTCTAATCTTGTGCTCATTGCCAGAAAGTTGGAATGGCTTGGTCATGATTGTAAGTAACTCTGTCTATGGTTCAAACACTCTAAAATTTGATGATGTTGTTGGTGTTATCCTTAGCGAGGAATTGTGATGAAAAAGCACAGGTGAGACATAAGGTAATGTGTTACACATGGAGAACAGGGGAAGACAAAAGGATAGAGAAAAGGGCTTAGGGAACCGTAGGAATTCTAGGAAAGGAAGATCCAAATACAGACTAGGAAAGATAGAGTGTTGGAATTGTGGGAAGAAAAGACATCTGAAGAAAGATTGCAGAGCTCCAAAGAAACAAAGAGATGGACAACAAGAGAAAAATCAAGAAACAAATGCAACATGTGATGTGTTACAAGATTCTTTGATTCTTTCTATAGATAATATTTATGAGTCTTAGGTAGTAGCTTCAAGGGATTCATTTCATGCCACACCCCATAGGAAACATTTTCTAGATTATGTTCAAAGTGATTTTGGACAAGTTCATTTGGGTGATAATGCACCATGCAAAATTGTTGGAATGGGTAAGGGACAAATAAAACAAAAGAATGGAAACCAATGGTTATTGAAAGAGTTAAGAAATGTATCAGATCTAAGGAAAAATATAATTTTAACAGGGAAGTTGGAATGTGAAGGTTGTATATCTATATTTACATATAAGGCATGGAAGTTCACCAAAGGATCATTGGTGATAACAAAAGGAGAGAAGGTAGGTACATTGTATTTATGTACTGGTAATATTGATTCTTCTATCTCTTTAGCTTCTACGGGAGTGGATACAACATTGTGGCATCATAGGCTTGGAAACATGAGTGAGAAAAGGATGTAGATACTTCACAAAATAAATTTGTTGCCAGATCTTAAACAAATTGATTTGGATTTATGTGAGCATTGTGTTTATGGAAAACAGAAGAGAGTCATATTTCTCATAGTTGGAAAAGAAAAGAAGAGTGAAAGGTTAGAGCTTGTGCATACAGATGTATGGGGACCAACTCAAGTATAATCTCTTGGTGTCTCTTGTTATTATGTTCATTTTATTGATGATGCAACTAGAAAAACTTGGGTTTATTGCATTCGAAAAAAAATTGATGTTTTTGACACTTTTAATAAAGGGGAAGCTTTGGTTGAGAATGAGACAGGAAAAACGTTGAAGTGTCTCAGATCAGAGAATGGAGGTGGATATTGTAGCAAAGAGTTTGATGATTGTTGTTCATACCATGGGATTCGTAGAGAGAAAACAGTTCCAGGAACACCACAAGAAAAGGGTATGTCAGAAAGGATGAACAAGAAAATCATGGAGAGTGCAAGGAGTATGAGATTGCATGTAGGGTTTCCCTTTCAGTTTTGGGAAGATGTTGTAGATATTGTTGTTTACTTAATAAACAAAGGACCTTCAAGTTGTTTAGATGGTATAATTCCAGAGGATGCATGGATAGGTAAAAAGGTAAACTATTTTTTTCTGAAGACTTTCGGTTGTGAAGCATTTGTCCATATTGATAAAGAAAATAGAACAAAGCAAGAGGCAAAATCCAAGAAGTGTACCTTTATTGGATATAGTGTTAATGATTTTGGTTATCATTTATGGGATTATGAAAATCACAAAATCATTAGGAGTAGAGATTTCATATTCAATGAGAAAGTCATGTATAAAGATCATTCACATGGAAGGAAACAGGAAGAAGAAAAACTAGAATACACAATGTTTGATGAGATCACTGAAAAAGAAATTCCAAAGTTACCAAGAAATCAAAATGTACAACAACAGAAGCAATAGATACCTCAAACTCCTGCAAGTGTTGTTAGAATATCTATCAGGTTAAGTAGACCCCCTGAATGATACTCTCATTCATTATATTATTTATTGTTGATTGATTTTGGTGAACCAGAATGTTATGAAGAGGCAATGCAGGTAGACACTAAAAAGAAGAAGGAGCAAGGCATGAAAGAGGAAATGGACTCCTTGGTAAATAACTAGACTTGGGACTTGGTTCAGTTTCCTGCAGGAAAAAAAACATTGTAGAATAAAGGGGTTTGCACAAAAGAAAGGTATAGATTTTGATGAAATATTTTCTCATGTTTTTAGGATGACTTCAATTAGAACTATTTTAATTCTTGTGGTAGTAGAATATTTGCATCTTGAACAGTTATATGTAAAAAACGTTTTTCTCCATGGGAATTTGGATGAAGAGATTTATATGCAGCGACCACATGGGTATGAAGTCAAAGGGAAGGAAAATTTGGTATGCAGGTTGAAGAAGAGCTCGTATGGCCTAAAAAAAGATCCAAGGAAATGGTATTTAAAGTTTGATAGGTTTATGATAGAACAAGGTTATAGTATATGTCATTCTGATCACTATGTTTATTTTAAAAGGCTAAAAATGGAAGCTATATTATCTTTCTAGTTTATGTAGATGACATGTTTGTTGCAGGGTCTATTATGCAAGATATAAATGTACTCAAGAATAAATTAGTTACTTCATTTGCAATGAAGGATTTGGGTGCTACAAAGAAAATCCTTGGTATGAGAATAACAACAGACAGGAAAAATCACAATTTGACATTGTCTGAGGGTGAGTACATAGAGAAAGTGTTGGAGAGGTTTAGAATGCAGAATGAAAAACTAGTTAGTACATCTTTGACCATCCATTTCAAATTAATTAAGGAAATGTATCCCAAGACACAGGAGGAGATAGAATACATCTCCAGCGTCTCTTATTCATCAGTAGTTTGCAGCTTGATGTACGTGATGGTTTGCACATGCAGTGGGAGTTGTGAGTAGGTATATGAAAAATCCAGGTAATGAACATTGGGAGGAAGTAAAGTGGATTCTTAGGTAATTGAGAGGTATTGTTACTCATGCATTATGTTTTGGAGTTTCAAACATTGTTCTACATGGATATGTTGATTCAAATATGGCAGGTGATCAAGATAGCAGGAGGAGCACCACAGGGTATGTTTTTACTGTAGGTGGAACCACAGTAAGTTGGATTTCAAAACTACAAAATAGTGTTGCACTTTTAACAATGGAAGCAGAGTATGTTGTTGCTACAAAGGATAATAAAGAGATGATTTGGTTATAGAGGTTTGAGGAATTGGGAAAGAAGCAAGATAATAGCAGTTTGTATTATGATAGCGAGAGTGTCATTCATATTGCAAAGAACTCAGCCTTCCATTATAATACTAAGCATATATAGCCCAGGTACCATTTCATACGATATGTTTTGGAAGATGGACAATTGAAGTTGGAAAAGATACATACAAGCCAGAATTTTGTAGACATGTTAACAAAGGGAGTAACCAGAGATCAACTGAGTTCCTGCTCAGTTTCAATTGGTCTTCAAGCATGAAGGTGAAGATGAGAAATTTTCCAGGTCCAAGGTCGATCATAATCCAGCAGGTACAACAATAATGGAGTTGTTGTGATCAGTCTCCAAGTTGGAGATTGTTGGTTATGGATCCTAATTATCTTCCTGATTCAGATGTTTGTTTCAGCCGTGCTTGGACCCCATTCCCTAACGAGGAGTGTGGGGGGTTTTTTCCCCTCACAACTGTCACCAAGGGGCATCCAAAGGGGGGTGGAGACAATTTTTTTAGCCCCCTTTGGCGGGGGATTCGGGGGCAGCACCCCCAAAGATAAATATTGAGGAAAATTTCCTTGTAAAATATTGTAATTTCATATTCAATTTGGACCGTTCATTATAAGATCGCAGATCTGATGCTAGAAGTTATTTTAGAGTTTTTTTCCCTAGAAGGCCACCCTCTTTTATGAGGGAATTGTATTATGGTTTTGTATGTGTGTGAATATTTTATTCTGAGAGAGGAGACAGTGAGAGAAAGAAGAGGAAGTTGCAGTGAGTGTGTTGTAGGTTGTATTCCTTCATTTTGTTGGATAATAAAAAGGAAGGACCTAGAAATTTCTCTTGTAGACGTATTCCATAGTGGGTGAACCACATATATATGTGTCTCTATTGTATTTTGTATGTTTTGTGTTTTACTTCCACATTTGTTTTATTTTATTGCTATGTGATCCTGTTTTTCTAATAGTCTACACCTACTCCTTTCCTATTTGGGGTTAGACTTAAGGATGGTCGGGATACACTAGTGATGGACAACACCTTGTATCGACAGCGTGTGGGGAGTCTTTTGTATCTCACCCACACCCAACTAGATCTATCATATGCAGTAGGAGTAGTCTCCAAGTACATGCAAGAACTACATGAATCAGACTGGAAGGTTGTCAAGTGTATCCTCAGATACATTCACGGAACCATTAGTTATGGGATCCACTATGCAAAAGGTTACAAGTTGTATCTCCTAGGCTTCACCGATTCTGACTAGGATGAGGATGGCATCGATCACAACTCAACCTCCAGGTACATGTAGAGTTTGGGATCCGATCCAATCTATTGGTCAAGGAAAAAGTAGTCAATTGTTGCCTTATCTTCAACAGATGTCGAGTATAGGAGACCAGTCAACATCACCATCCAGACACTTTGACTTCAAAACCTCCTTACTGAGCTCAATATTCAATTCCATCATCCGACTATGATCTAGTGTGACAACTAGAGTACACTCAAATTCTGTCAAGATCTAGTACAGAGACAACGAACAAAACATATCGAGATCCATATGCACTTTATTAGGGAGTTGGTTCATGATAGGGTCATCGATTTGTAGTACTTCCCTTTCACCGATAAAACTACTGACATCTTCACCAAGACTTTCATTGAGAAAAAATTCTATAGTTTACACGATTGTCTTGGAGTGAAGGACATAGTTGCCTAGCAACTATCTTTCTTTTCTTTTGATACATTGTATTTTGAGGGGGGGGTTTCCCATGACGTTTTCCTTCTTTCCTCACTTTATTTCATTGTCCATGGGTACCTAACATGGCCTATGTTACTGGGACCCATTTATTGTGTATACTCCCTAGTAGTGTTTAGCGGGGGTGTTGGAGATATTACACACACCTAGGATTTTCCTTTAATTTTATTTTCCTATGTTTATTTGGATATGTTGAGGGTCCTCTAGTCTGAGATATTCTCCCCTCATTGAGGATATTCTCCCCTAGACAAGGGTGTCACATATCCTCCATTCAATTCTCAGTTATTTTTCAATTAGACTAGTTGAGTGAAGTGTTGCATGTAAACATTGGTTTTATCACCAAGTGTTGCATGCTAACCTCGAGATCAACACCAATAATGTGCACTTTCATTGGGATCATCACTATTAAGGAACATTCCACATGTGTGAGTGATATTCTCCTCATTTCATTATGGTTTGACTAGTCAACTGATGATTGCATGGCCAGTTAGCTAGGACTAGGTGGCAATTGACTCTAGTGATTGTCAGTGTGTCATATCTCTCTAGAACACTTCTAATGTGCATTAGTTGACCACTATGGAAAGTTATTTGTGTGATACAAAGTATATCACTTGTATTGTATCATTTTTCTCATTTAGTTAATAGATATTCTTTCCTCGATTTTTTGTCTTCTCTTCACACCATTTGCAAGTTGTGTACATTTGATTTTTAGCTAGAGCTTGTATGTAGGTATCTCAGAAACTCTACAAAGTGGATGGATCAAGAGATGGAAGTTGAAGATCAAATGGAAATTTGGATGGATCAAAATATGGAATGATTACAAAATTCCATGGAATCCATGCTCTTACATACCCTAGATGAGATGCTCCCTAAAAGTGATATTTTGATCCAAGGAAATAATGAAAATAATAAGAACAAAATTATTAAACATCAATCACATATGGGGAATATTTTAACACATTTAGAGAGAACAAATATTGAATCCTATGATCATGATAATTCATCACTCCAAGATCTACACCATTGGGGGTTCAACTTGGGAACAAGGAACTACTTGATTCCCAAGATCGATATGAGGAAGTTTAATAGTAAATATCCCTAACATGGATGTTGGATAGGTAGTTTGAATAACTAATTTTTGAAGAGCACGTGCAAAAGAAAATAAGGGAGCAGTTTGCAGGGTCAAAACAAAATTCAGAGTAGGCGCAAAATAAGGAAGGAAAGAAACAGTTTAGCATAAAATCAAAAAATCAATAGTTAAACGCTAAAGCAGGAAAAGCAGCATGCAGAAGGAAGGAAGGAAAAGCAACATGTTGGCAAAAAAGAAGGAAAACATCTAAAACATGTTAGGGTTTTAGGATAAACTATTAGGGTTCTGAGCCCTAACTCTATGTATAAATATGTAATGGGATAGGTTGTTATAAAAAGAGAGATTGGGTTGTTGAAAGTAACATTTTAGCATGCGCATGATTGAAAATTTGTGCTTAGGGTTGTCGATAAATTTTACAAAGATAAAGGCAAGCACTGCAGAGTGGATAGGCTAGATTGAGGACAAAATATGTTGTATCTATTGTAAGAACAATGTGTAGGTCTGAGATGATCATTGTATGAAAATCAATATAGAAGCCAACCATTGTGGATGTAGCCCAAGGATTGGGTGAAACATGTTAAAATATGTCTATATGTGTTGTGTTGATGTGTTTGTTCATGGATGTTATTTTTATGCATGATTAGTATAGATATGTTTACTATGTGATTGATGCGCAGTAATAATGAATGTTACAGTGGGTTATTTATGTTACAATCTATGTTATAAGGGTTCTACACAATAGAGTTTCTTAACTAATCAAAGGATATGAATAAAGATAGTGTGCATAGGGTGGATAAATAATAAAGGATATGATGATAGCCTCACATCCCCTCATCCCTGTAGAAACTTGGTTATTTCTACCCTAGTAGATACCTAGGGTGAGACTTCACTTGCATGCAGGTGATGCTGAAAGGGCCAGTATCTGAAGGATTTTGTTGGTTGAATAAATTGAACCTAGGATCTTATAACCACATGCCAACAAATGGTTTCATTGTCGGGACCCAAAATCTATGATTGAGGGAATGTTTTGAAGGTCGACTAAGAAAGAGATCGTCGAATGGCTGGAAAGGAAGGAGCGATAATTTTCCCAAGGAGAGAATAGAAACCCTCAGATGAGTGATGAACAATGGTTGCAAAGTTATTTGTTCACATAGTTGCATGATATTTTCTTTGGTGAATTTCAGATTATTTTAATTAAATGGTTAGAAATATTAGTGGAGAATACTAGAAGATATCGAACTACAGCCCCGAGGAATTAGACCCCTGATTTGGTAAGCTAATTGAATTTTGTAAGCAATACTACTTCACGTGCAGTCGATTTCTGGTTGAATAGCATACTCGGGGGTTATATTACGAAATTTACAGTAGATTGTACCCAGTCATATAGTGTCGCAAAGAGGGATCTATTTAAAGATCTGCGCTGAAGGTTTATGAAACCATTGGGTAACTAGATAAATATTTTTTTTTGCAACAAATGTGTGGTGACGATGGAATCTGACTGCTAAGGGGCTTTGTGCACATAGGGAAACTGGGGGATGACCAGGGGATAGTCTAAAGGTAGGAAGGAATGAAGAAAGAAATGACTAAGGAAGGGAGGGATTGAGGATGCAGAGAAACGAGGAAGGTATACCAGAAGAGGAAGATGAGTTTGGATTACTACGCAGTGAAAGATAGTATAAGAGGTTGAAGACTGGGGTTGAGGAAGTAGAGTTGCACAATGGGTATGAGAAGAGAGAACCTTACGCAATATTCTAGGTCGTAGAAATACCACACACCAAAGGAGAGGAAGAGGATTCTCAGTTCAATCCTATAATAGAAGAGTTGTTAAGTCTTACTCAGACTAGATCATATGTCAATTCCACAACCTAGATCTAAAAGAACATCTGAGGATTTTTCGAAAGAAATTATAGTTAGTGGAGGAAGAAAGATTAGTAGTATCCATAACAGTGGAAGAAGTACGTCAAGTTAGAGTCACCCAACATCATCGGGGGAGGTAATACGCAAAATACCATGGTGGGGGTAGACAGTACATTGATAATGCCTGAGTTTCAGGGAGTTGGGTCGAAGGACTTGGAACAACATATGTTTGTATGAGAGAAAAATTGGGCTATGAAGAATGTTTAGGATGAGGCCACAAAGATTTCACAGTTGGAAACAACATTTAGATGTTGTGCATTAGTATGGTTTGTACTACACCAACAGGTCAAGCAAGGACAATGGAAAATATTAGACAAGCATTGTTGAAAGAGTTCAAGAAACCGAAGTCTAAGTCACGATACATCATAGAATTGAAGGAAATTAAACAAGTGCAAATTGAGTCAGTTTGGGACTATGATCAAAGATTTAAGGATTTGATGGGTAGATTGGCATTCCATATTCTTGATCAATAGCACAGAGAATGGTTTATTGCAAGACTATTGCCACACATTCGTTGCCCCTTGATACAATAGAAGGTTGTGCTGCAACCTAAAGCTTTGAATATTGCAATGAATATGGAAGCATCTCCCATAGGGGATGGAGGGGGGATGTCTCAAGTCCATACATAGATAGTTTCCTTGACAATTCAACTAGAAGAACTGACGAAGGGAAAAGAGAAGAGGGAATAAGTTTGGTGTGTCAATTGTACAACTGAAGGCCACCATAAGGATGAATGCCCAACCTTTGTGTAGTATTTGGAAACTAGAGCACCGAATCCATTACCAGGAGGGGGGTACTGTGAAATATGCAATAAATGGGGACATCATCTGCACATTTTTCCATTGTTGTATAAATACCAGAGTACGCCAAGGAATTTATTTTGTAACTTTTGCAAGTCAGTAGGGAATGAAGAAAAGGACCGGTGTACATTCAATCTGATGAGAGAGTGCACTTCAAATATGTATAGAATTCAGGAGGAAAATTCCACGATAGAAGGAGGTGGTCCATAGTATAATAATCAGAAAGGATTTAATCCAGGAGGCCAAGGAGGGTTTGGCAGAGGTCAAGGAAGAGGAATTTTTGGTAGAGGAGGTAGAGGCCCAATAATTTTCTACAATTGTAATCAATCGAGACACTTAGCTCATGATTGTCCAAATTCTTGTACAACCTACACGTATTGTAGAGCATTCGATCATGCGACAGAATAATGTCATCAATTACTTGTGAAGCGGCGACAAAGAGGGAATCAGAACCAGAACCTGAATCAGAACATGCAGAATATATCAACAAAGATATGTGATGAAGGACCCAAAATAGTAGTTTTCATGCACGGATGAGCTAAGATAGGAGTTGATGCGACAAACAGAGGGAGGCAGAGTGAGCAATGGGTGAGGAAATCAGTAGGACCTGTGCCAAAATTTGACCCACAGAAAGAAAAAGAGACATATCAGCAGAGAAGGAATGAGATATTGGGACCGGATTGGATAACATCAACATCATATCCAACCCATGTGGTTGACATGCCTTTGATCTACGATCATACTACCCCAGAAAAGGCCCTTGAAAAGGTAAGTCCTTTGAAAGGATTTTTGAGAAGTTTTTTATCATTGATGAAAGATGAAACTGCATTGAATGCATTGCGCAAAATGATTGATCATTGCACACAATAAAGGGAAATTCATGTCATGCGGAGGGTAGTGAATCAAGTACTACGTAAAAAGAGGACAAGCAACGAGTTCAGATTAAGTTCGCAGATTCAGGATTATGATATGGACCAAGTTATTTTAGACTTGGGTTCTAATGTAAACGTCTTGTCGAAGAAAACATGAGAAATGATGGGGAATCCAAATTTGATTTGGTCTCTCGTCCAGTTAATATTAGTGAACTAACACAAAATAGTACCAATTGGTCAGTTGTTAAGGGTACCTGTGAATATAGACGAAGTGCACAGTGTAGCAGATTTTAAATTCATTGAGATTATGGATAATAGTCAGCCATACCCAACACTAATGGGGATCGAATGGACCTTTGAAAATCAGTAAATTATTAATATGAAGAAAAGGGAAATGATCCTTGAAGTAGGGGACTTGAAGGTTACTGCATCGTTGGATCCGACGGACGGAAATAAGTATATCAAACCATCTACGGGGAACAAAATTGATAACCTATATAATATGATGGTGTGAATGGATGACTACATTAATCTGGTCGCAGATGGCACCCTAAGTTGGAGAAGCATCAGGTCATGTGCATCAAATTTAGAGGAAGGACTGGAACATTGGTAGTAAAGGATGCATGAAGTATCCACCAGATGGTGTGCCCACATAACTCAATCATTGCGCTAGATTGGAATGGAGTTATGTGACCCACCCAAGTAGGATGGTTTGAATGATATAAGTTCTTTCGTAAAGGCGTTTGATTTGCATATACTTGAACATCAAAGTTTGTTAACATTATATATTGTCTTGAAAACCACTCCATTCAGATGGTGGGCTTCACATAAAGAAGGAATAGAATGTTGGCAAGAGTGTAGAAGATTGATGCAAGTTAGATTTAGTATTGAGGTTAAGTATAATGCACATAAATATGCAGGAGTAAGTGACCTAGTAGATCATATTGTGCAGTGCACAAAGATATGGATTTTTATACCAAAGAAGGAATGGATGCATAGGTTCATACATACAATGGAAACAATCCCTAAGAACTGGTACCTGGAACTAGAAATGCGCAGAGAAACCGTGGATTGGGATGAGCTAACTCAAAGGTTTAAGGTAACATTTACTTTTGAAGATGAATATCCATTGATAGATGCAGTTTTGCAAGCCATTAGAAACAATATTTTTTTGGAAGAAGGGTCGATGGAGGTAGTACCTATGTGTAGTGTGCATAGAACTTCTATGACAGTTCATAAATTGCTAGAATGTTATAATGTGGCTCAAGAAGACCGAGACAAGGAGGATACAAGAAATATACAAATACCTAAAACTCAGAGGAACCGCACAGTGGAAGGCATAGAGCTTGAATCTTATGTGTATGCATAGCCACTAAGGACGCGTAAGGTAAATATTGGGACAAAAGAGAATCCAAAGTTTACACAAATAGGAGATTACTGGAATGATGAAACTGTGGGAAAATTTGTAGACTTACTACGTGAGTATCAAGATCTATTCCCAACCATGTTTTCATAAATGAAGGGGATAGATGGTGAGCTAGAGAAATGAAGATCCCTTTGAAACCTGATGCTAAGCTAATAAGATAGAGACCCTATAGACTGAATCCAAAGTATAAATAGAAGGTAAAGACAAAGATGTGCAGAATGTTAGAAGTATGAATTATTGAACTTGTGGTGGAATCAGAATGAATAAGTCCAATGGTAGTACAAGATAAGAAAACAAGAGGAATAAAAATTTGTGTAGACCTAAGAAAGCTAAATGATGCATGTCTACATGATCCATTTCCGACACCTTTTACAGATGAAGTGCTAGAGAATGTAGAGGGAAGGTGGCCTATTCCTTCACGGATGGATTCTCCAGATATCACCATATAAATATTGTGCAGGAAGACAGACATAAGACTACTTTTGTAACAGAGTGGGGAAGCTACCAATACATAGTGATGCCTTTTGGGCTAAAGAATGCACCTGCAATTTTCTCAAGAATAGTGGATTGTGTTTAGTCTCTTGAAAAATCACATAGAAGTACTAAGATTAATGTTGGATAGGTGTAGACAATGTCATATTTCTTTGAACTTGAAGAGATGTATTTTTTTGTGTCGTTTGGAATTTTATTGGGGCATGTGGTATGCAAGAAAGACTTACTAATGGATCCTACCAAGATTGCAGTGATTTTGGACTTACAACCAGTACATCAGTAAGACAATTAAGAGAAACCTTGGGCCATATAGGATACTACACGAAGTTCATTAAGGGATATGCACAGATTACAACACCAATGGAGAAGTTGTTGAAGAAAGAAGCTAAATTCCAATGGAATGAGGACTTCTATAAAGGTTTAAGCACATTAAAGCAGAATTTAGTGACTGTGCCAATTTTGATATTCTCGGATTGGAAGAAGGAATTTCATGTTCATGTGGATACATTGTCCATAGCTTTGGGCACCATATTATCTTATCCAGGAGAAGGAGATTTATACCATCCAATTTCATTTGCAAGAAGAAATATGTCCATGGCAGAAAAAAACTAAACTACAACAGAACAAGAAGGGTAGGCAATGGTGTATATGTTGCAAAAGTTTAGACATTATTTGTTGGGTTCTCATTTCAAGATGTATATAGACCACTCTACACTAAGATACTTAGTGAACAAGCCAATGTTGGGGGAGAGAATTTGTAGATGGTTTCTATTGTTCCAAGAGTATGACCTTGAAGTCATCGTTAATCCAAATAAATTGAATGCAGGACCAAATCACTTATCGCACATTCTATCAGGCGAGGATGCAGGAAATCTAGATAACAGTTTATCGGATGCACATTTATTTGCAGTTCAAATGGTGGGTGATTACTTCACAAACATTTTGCAATTCTTAAGTACATGAATGGCTCCATCAGACATGACAGTTGCACAAAAGAAACAGTTAGTGGTTAAGGGAACGAACTATCATCTAATTGCAGGGAACTTATACAAGTTAGGTGCAGATGGGATATTAAGAAGACATGTGCTAGAGAATGAAAGGCCAATGATACTATCAAAAGCGCACAAAGGTATTCCAGGAAGACACTATGCTGGTAAAGAGACTACGCAGAAGATTTTGTGCGTAGGGCTCTGGTGGCCCACACTTCACAAGGATGCTAAGGAATATTGTCAGGAATGTGATGTTTGTCAAAGGGTTGGAAATCCATACAAAAGGGATGAGATGCCTTTGCATCCACAGGTTACACTGCAAGCTTTTGAAAAATGGACGATAGATTTTGCAGGACCAATCAATCCATCAGCTAGGAGATCAGGAGCTAGGTATATAATCATTGCAACAGAGTATTTGACCAGATGGGCCGAAGCAGTATCGGTCATAGACTGCAGCGCAAAAACTACTGCACGATTCATGTTTGATAATGTAGTGACAATATTTGGGTGCCCATGCATGTTACTAAGTGATCAAGGGACGCACCTCTAAATAAGACAATTGCAGCATTGACTGAGGAGTTTTAAATTCACCATCAGAGGAGCACGCTGTATCACCCTCAGGAAAATGGGACAGTAGAAGGCTTCAATAAAATTTTAGAGAATGTTATGACCAAGATTTGCAACGTAGGAAGGGATGATTGTGATTTAAAGATACCTACAGTATTATGGGAATATAGGACTACAAGTAAAAAGTTGACAGGACAGACACCTTTTAGGTTGGCATATAGGCAAGAAGCAGTAATGTCGATGGAATTTATTGTGTCGATCTTGTGCATTGTAGCGATTACTGATCTTGCAGATTCTGACGTAATAGAGGAAATACTGTCACAGTTGTTACAACTCGAGGAGGACCGATTTGTCGCAGGATTCCATCAGTAAGTCCAGAAGGCAAGATAAAAAACATGGCATGATAGGCATATTAAATAGAAAAGGTTTCAAGTGGGAGACTTAGTATTGTTATATAACAACAAGTTTATGTAGCATTTGAGAAAGTTCTAAATGCATTAGTTAGTTATATACGTCATTAAGTATGTGACAGAGGCAAGTGTTGCACAGTTGGAAACACTGAATGGAGAAGTCCTAGCAGGAATGGTAAATAAGAGCGGGCTAAAACTCTATAGGGACAACCGACCGTCCACGCGCTAGTCTGGCTGGCGAAGAACCTTTGTACTATAGTAGTGTATTATAGTAGGAAAAATAAAAAGACAAAGAAAGAAAAAGTGGAAAAAGAGAAAATTAAAAAAACAAAAATTGAACAAGTTATAATCAGAGTAAGCGCACACACGAAGTGAGTGTCGCATAGATGGATGAAATCGTGCCAAGCAAGTAAATTACGAGCATAAGAAAAATTTGTGCAATGAACGAACGAGTAAGTTAGAAGGATGGATAAAGACCGTTAAATGGCATTAAAGAGAGGAAATGAAGGTTCAAAAGTCATAATGACAGCACAACACGGGGACGCGTAGTCATAAATAACAAAAGTCAGCGTAGATCGTGACAGATTGGAAAATCAATGAAAAAATCTAGTGAAGGATTTGGAATTAATGTATCTTTAAAAAAAGTATTAAATGAACAGTACAAACAGATTAGACAGTTAATACAGGCGGGAAGGTAAAGGGACAACTGGCGAAGGGGAAGAAATCCACAGAGGGTCGACAAACATTGGATATTGTTAGTTGGAGTTTCATGCGAGTAAGAGAGAGTCAGGATTCGTGTTGTAGAGCCTGATAAAAACCACAAAGTTGAAGCAGTTGTCGCTAGTAACCAAATTATAGAGATGGCACCACTACAGGAAGCAGCGTTTGTACCAAAGAAAGCCTGAAAGAGAGCAGAAACAGTAACACCAGAGGTTGAGGAGACTCCAGGAGCATCATCATTAGATCCAAGGTTTACTAGGGATTACATTCCATCGAGGAAGGATGATGCAGAACTAGTGACATTGAAGAAGGATTCTAGGTATCCATTGGTGATGCCCGACATCCCAAATGGGGTCATCATAGATGAGGATATGTTAGGTAAGGTGTTGCAGCTCAAATATGTGGACCATGATATCACAGACACAATGAAGTTCCCTGAACTTGCGTCGGGTGAATACTTGGAACTGAGAATAGATCCAGTGATGAACCAGCCTATACATGTGCCAAAGGTATGGGCCAGAGGGTTGGAACGAGATGGAATGCTAAATATGTTTGACATTCCACACTTAGACAGGAGCCATGAAGTGAATGCATGTGTCAAGATGTTGCTAATGTGTGTGCATGGCAGTTACTTATGGTTGGAAAGACCAATCTCGATAGACATTGATCTCATTGCCCGAATCACAAGCTTACTAACACAGGGGGAATATCTAACCTTATTTTTTGCAGACAAGAAGAGTGGCAGGGCTCTATTAGAATTCATGAGGGAGAAATTTCACACAGTCAAAGGGTTGCACGAGTTGGACATACCAAGTATCTGTGACCCAACAATAAGAATTGTGATGCAACAGGATTAAGTGGCTCGGGACGAGCCACAGGTGAGTGTTGGGGACCTATTGGACAAGCAGTTTGAATAAGTTTTGAAGAGCGCGTGCAAAAGAAAATAAGGAAGCAGTTTGCAGGGTCAAAAAAGAAGTCAGAGAAGATGCAAAATAAGGAAGAAAAGTAGCATTTTAGCATAAAAGCAAGAAAGAAACAGTTAAGCGCGAAAGCAGAAAAAACATCATGTGAGCACAAAGGAAGGAAAAGCAGCATGTTGGCGAAAAAGAAGGAAAAAATCTAGGACATGTTAGGGTTTTGGGATAAACTATTAGGGTTCTAAGCCCTAAATCTATGTATAAATATGTAATGGGTTGGGAAAGAATAGGATGTTGAAAAAAGAGAGATTGGATTGTTGAAAGTAAGAGTTTAGTGTGTGTATGATTGAGAATCTATGCTTAGGGTTGTTGAGAGATTTTACACACAGAAAGAGGTGATCACTATAGAGAGGCTATGCTAGATAGAGGATATAATATGTTGTATCTATTGTAAGTGCATTGCACAGAATTGAGATGATTATTGCATGAAGATCATTATAGAATCCAGTCATTGTGGACGTATCCTAAGGATTAGGTGAACCACGTTAAAATTTGTGTCTCTATGTGTTGTGTTGATGTGGTTGTTCATGGATGTTATGTTTATGCGTGATTAGTATAGATATTTTTACTATATGATTGATGAGCAGTAATAATGAATGTTATAGTGGGTTATTTATGTTGTAATCTATGTTATAATGGTTCTCCACAATAGAGTTTGTTAACTAACCAAAGGATATGAATAAAGATATTGTGCACTGGGTGGATAAATAATAATGGATATGATAATAGCCTCACATCCCCTCATCCCTACAGAAACTTGGTTCCGGCAGCCCCAATAGATACCTTGAGTGAGAATTCACTTGCATGCAGGGGATACCGAAAGGGTCGATATCTGAAGGATTTTGTTGGTTGAATACACTGAACCTAGGGTCTTATAACCGCGTGCCAACAATGGATATTCCAAATGAATCAATTCTTTGATCTACAGCAAGTTCCAACTTTACAAAAGATAACTCTTACATCCTTGTATTTAGAGCTTGATCAATTTGTCTGGTACAATGAATTTATGAACAAAAAAATGATTATATTGTCTCTTAGTCCATTTTTATGGGTGAATTGATATTACATTATGGGGATATTATGAGAAACACATTCTTTAGTCAATTTATAAATATTCGGCAAAGAAGTCCAATTATAGATCACATTCAACAATTTCAAAAGTTGGGTCTCAGAGTAAAGAACATTCCATAGGATAATTTGTTAGATCCCTTTATGGGCACTTTAAAAGAGAGCCATTAGGGGAATTTTGAGGTAAAAAATGGGCCTAAAAATAAAAAGTGTACTATCAAAATTAACTTTAAAATAACGAATAGGATTCAATATGATGACGTCAACCATAAGGGTAAATATTTTTGGAGGGAAAGAAAGAAAACTACTTTTTTATTGTATTTTTGTCTTATCTACTTAAAGGTTTATTCAAATTCCAAGTGTAGGAACTCATTGGATGTGAAATTAAATTCCGCATCCAACAAATACCCACTCTACATACTTTTGATAGACCCACAAGGAGATAAATTGGAAATACATGAAAAAAATGTGTTTCTTGAAAGAAACATGTTTTGTTTTCATGCATTTCCAATTTATGTCAATGCGGGTCTATCAAAAGTATACAAGTTGAGTAATTGTTGGATGTGGAATTTAATTATGAATTTAACGAGTGTCTACACTTGAAGTTTGAGTAAACCTATAATCCAATAAGCTAAAAATACGATTAAAAAATAGTTTCCTTTCTTTCCCTTTGATAATTTGTAACTCTTATTTTATTCTTTAAACTATTATTTTATTATTTTCCTTAGGAGACCCATGAGGTGCATCTCTTGGAACCTAAATCCCTAGAATGGTGGCCACTAACAACTACAAAGAGCCCCATGTTCCCTCTCCTAACCTCACTCAACCTACAAGGTTGAAACCTCAACAAATGGATGAAAGAAGAAAAAAGGGACTATGTTTCAATTGTGATAGCAAGTATAGTAAAGGGCATAAATGTGGTGAGAGGAAAATATTCTACATAAATTGTGAAGAGGAAGAATATCAAGAACTAGAACCATCACGAAATCTAGAACTAGAAGAGACTACTCCAACCATATCTTGCCATGCATTAGTTGGCATCAACACTCCTCAAACTCTCAAGATAGAAATATATATCAAAAGAAAAAAGATAACGGTGTTGATTGATTATGTTAGTACCCATAACTTCATTAATTGAAAATTAGTTGACTTTTTCAATTCATTTATATATCTAGCACCGGAGTTTAAAATAATGATTGCAAATGGAGGTACCATAAATTGTTCAGGGAAGTGCCACAATATTAATCTCACTATGGAGTATTTATTGGATAGTCCCATGATTTCAATCCAAATGGTTGGTGTTGATGTTGTGTTAGGGCTCCAATGGTTGCAATCAATGGAAACAATGGATATTAATTTTTAAGAAATTTTCATGAGAATTTCCTCGGGAGAGAAGGAAAATGAACTTATAGGTATTCAAGGGAAACTCTCTAAAGTGATAATCTCTAATAGCATGAAAAAATTGCTAAAAAATGGACACCATGGTGTAATTGCACAATTGTACTCACTATATGTTCAAACATCTAGACCCTTTGCTCATGTGGATCTCCAAAAAGTCAATCATTACAAGGTATTTGGAAAGATGCCTCAACGCCTTCCACCTACTTGAGATCATGAACGTGTTATTCATTTTAAATCAGGAAGTGTACCACCTAACATCATACCTTTCAGTTACCCATATACACAAAAGAGTGAGATTGAGCATATGTTTCAAGAAATATTAGAGTTTGGCATCATTCAACCTAGCCAAATTTCTTTCTCTTCACCAATGGTGATGGTTTACAAAAAGGAAGGTTCATGGCATATCTGTCCATATTATAGAAATGATCATTATCACAAAATATATCACCTTTGTGCAAAGCATTTCAGAAGGGGCAAGACAAGTGCGACATTGGAAGTATTGCCAATGTCACCTTAGCAATCACTTTCCTCATTTTAGTGAAGGATGAATCCAACACAAGTGAGACTTCCCTAGTAACCTCAAAGAATCTTATAGCAAGATAAATTCAAGTCTACAACCTCCTATGTTAGCTACTCAAACATACCACCACTAGGTCAAGGTAATCATTTTAAGTACAAGGTGGCTAAATAAGGCAATTTCCATATTTGTATATGTGAAGTATCTTGGACAATTAATGATATTAACCAAGTCAAACTAAGTCAAAGAGATGCCCCAAACACTACAAATCAAGAGAAAAGCTATGGTTGTTATAAAACTTGTATTATTATAAGTTACAACAATATGTCAAATTACAACAACAAAAATAAAATAACCCTTGAAACAAGTTAAGCATCCAATAAATTAGGGTTGAAAATCATAAATTAAACTAGGGTTTAATAGACAATCAATCATGGCAATGTAAATGACATATAAAATCTCGAAGAAAACAAGATGTCAAGCCCTAAAAGGCTTAAAATTACAACATAAATGAAATAAATGAAGTCAAGATGCACTTCAAGGTGAAAAATGCCACTAAAACCTTAGACATCAAGCTCAACGAAGGCTGAAAATTGAGGAAAAATACAGAAAACCATAATCTAACGCTAATATAACAAAGGAAGAGGTGAATTTAGGGTTTAGAACTTTCTAGAAGAAAGAATACTAGTGTCATTTATTCCTCTTGGGAATATGGGGTACAAAATGAACTTTCTTGGGAGACAAAGGTAAGATTTGGGTAAAACCCTAAAGTAGTCCACTACAAACCTTAGAGAGTTAACCGATAGAATGATGGATAGAGTAGTCCACTACAAACCATAGAAATTGGTCTATGCCTTTTGAAAAGCTTAAAGATAGACCTTGGATAAACCCTAGGGTAGTCCACTACAAACCCTATAAATCTATCCTATAGGAAAATAACAAAAGTAGTCCACTACAAACCCTAGAAAATTTCCCCTTGTTCTTTAACAAGATTTAAATCAATGATAACAAGGAAAGGTAGTCCACTACAAACCTTCCTACAGTTTCAAGTTTTATAGCATATTTTTCCACATCATTGCATGGATGCACTTATTGGCCTGAATCTTAAGTCCATT
>ML807678.1:286044-302778 GCA_009831015.1 Picea engelmannii
TGGAGGATGTCTCACATAGCTGCATTCATCAACAAATACAAGGTAACATGTACTATCACCACTTTGATAAACACATTTACACTTGATACTTTCAAGAAACAAACCAACAAGGATTTAGAAAGAGAACTAACTAGGTAAATCAATGATCATCCATGAAACACTAACCATAAAAATCATCCATCAAAACTTGAAAAGCATCCAAAGATCATCTCCCAAAGAAGGCACATAAGTCATACATAGTGAAAGAGAAAGATAGAAGAGACAAGTAATGATAATCCTCCACAAGTTGGTATGATTTACAAATGAGGGAGCACTTCCTATACTTATATGAGGAAACCAAGCACTTCACCTCTTTAAGAATCCCCTAAAACATAAAAATCCAGGATACAAGGTGGATAGGTCTTAGGTTGACCCCCAAAAATACCTCTAAGATAAATATGCAATGTTAAAACATGAAAACATCCTCTTAAAAAACTACACATGTGAGTGTAGAAGGATCCCAAAATGTGACATCATCCTTTAATGGGGTACAAAGGCTCCAAAATTCATGTCTCTCCCCAAAAAGTGAAAAGTGTCATCAAAATTCATGCTTCCTCATCAAGAAGGTCACATCTCCTCATCAAAAGGTGCCAACTCATCATCACAAGTTCTAGTTCGGCTCAAGAATGTGTCCATAATCCTCAAGTGTGACATCATCCTCTAGATGTGCAAAGTCCAAGGTGAAATTCATGATGTCATCAAGGAGAAGGGTTCAATAACACCTCTAAGAGGCCAACATCATCAATCCAAGCTCCAATGTCCTCAAGAGGTGTATGACATCATCAAGGGCTCAAGGTGACACGTCAAGCTCCACATGCAACATCCCAACTCAACTATGCAACATCCCTGGTCTAGGAGGTGGTGGAGGATGACAAGAAGCATGCTAAATCGAAACATGACCCAATGCTCATCATCAAGTGCACCCAAATAGAGGAGTATTTCCAGAGAAACCCATGAAAGTGTAAGCGTGAGTGAGTTGTATGACATGGGGTTTACTTCATGGGCATGGTGTCATTGACATACAAGGACATGTGTGATGTTCATCTCCATGAGCGTCTTTGTAGAGGGAGCACTTGGTGCATTGAGTTACCCTTTCTTTGACACTGTTTCTTTCTACCCCTATCTTTCCTATTGATATTGATTAATTGCTTTGTAAGCCCCTTTTCATTTTTATGCATTTATTACATCGAGATTTCATTAAGTCATTTTCTTTAGATATGCATCCAGTGCATTAAGATTTGAGGTGATGGCCTCATATCAAGGGGGTAGAGCTTAAGCTAACTTTGTTTTTGATTTATCATTCATATCCCTTTATTTATATTTTCCATTTTGAATTTATAACATGCTCTTTCCATTTTGAATTTATAACATGCTCTTTCCATTTTTTTTACCAGTTGCACCAACCTCGGGCATTCAAGCCCCTTCTTCTCATAGGAGAATGAAGTACATACCTTTTTGGGATGAATGTCACAGTCATTCCCAAATTATAGGATGATGAGAGGAATATAGATGGAAACTGTTAAGTATGAAAAGGTACGGGTACTTACCCCTATCAAGGCCTCCCAGTTGTACCCCTTTTCCCCAAGAGTGACAATACTTGAGTAGGAGACATATGATGGCCACCAAGATGAAACAAAGAAAAAATCATAACTTCCAAGCATCGAGATTCATTATCTGACTTCAACCAATGATACTTACCAAAATTCCCAATACATTAAATGTAACACTTTGTATGAAACAATGCCTAATCTACCTCATCTGTGTCAGATCACCATCATCATATGAGTATGTTGATCAAGTGACTGAGATTATTTGTGGTGAGGGAGAGGCATATGAGGGGTTGTTATCCATGGAGTGTTGGTCATCATCTATGGGACCACTATCTGCAATGTGGATCGTGAAGAATGATCTCCTCTAGTTACCCCTAGGTAAGTGGTGGTAACAATGACCATTAAAGATAATTTTCCTATTCCAATCATTGATGAATTATTAGATTAATTGCAAGGAGCAATTTTCTTTACCAAGTTGGATCCTTGTTTTGGATATCATCAAATCAAAATGAGGAAAGAAGCCATCCCTAAAATAGCCTTTAGAAAACATGAAGGTCATTATGAATTTTTCGTGATGTTGTTTGGCCTTACTAATGCACCTTCCACATTTCAAATCTTGATGAATTATATTTTCAAACCCTTCCTCGAAAAAATTGTGTTAGTATTTTTTTATGATATACTAATCTAGAATAAATATTGGGAAAAGCATGTACAACATATTGGCATGGTCTTAAAACTATTGGAAGAGAAACAACTATATGAAAATCCTTCCAAATGTACCTTTGAGTTTTAGGAAGTGGAATATTTGGGTCATATTCTATCTCATGAAGGTGTCAAAGTGGACCTTAAAATATTAAATCTACGATGGAAAGGCCAATTCCAAAAACCTTGAAGAATCTTATAGGATTCTTAAGATTGACAGGCTATTACAACAAGTTTGTCAAGAATTATGGTCAAATAGAAGCACCTCTAATAGTGTTATTAACAAATGAGGCATTTTCTTGGACTCAAGAATAAATCAAAGCTTTTGAAAAACTTAAGGGGGCTATGTGTACAACTCTTGTCCTGGCCATGCCTAACTTCACAAAGACATTTATTGTGGAGTGTGATGTCTTGGGGCACGGCATTAGTGCAGTGTTAATGCAAGAAGGAGGGTCCCTTGCCTTTGAAAGCCACCATCTTAAAGGAAAGAAATTACTCAAACCCATTTATGAAAAGGAAATGTTGGCCATATTTCATGTAATTAAAAAATGGAACCCTCACCTAATAGGAAGACACTACAAGGTAAAAACAAATCATGATAGTTTGAAGTACTTCTTGGAAAAACAATTATCTTCAAAAGAGCTTCAAAATGGGTTACAAATATGTTAAGCTATGAATTTCAAATTATCTACAAAAAATGAAAACAAATGGGGTGATAGATGCACTTTCAAGGAAAGAAGAAGACATAGAGGGATTACTTTGTGTTATCCATTCCATAATCTGATTGGGTGGAAGAAGAAAGGATATCATGAAAGTAATATTATTCAACAACTACAAGAGGATCTAGGTATATTAGATAAATTTGTGTGGAAGAATGATTCACTGTGGAATCTAGCTCACCTATATTTATGTAAGGATCCCCAACACAATAAAAGGTCCTTTTCAAATTGCACATGTCTCCTATAAAAGGACATTCATGGTTCTTGAAAACTTACCATGGGATCAAGAAGGATTTTTTTTGGCAAGGTCTTAAAACTAATGTTCAAACATTTGTGTTTGAATGATTGGTTTTCCAATAGAATAGGGGAGAGACAATCAAGACCCTAGGTCTTCTACAACCATTAGACTTACCAATTCAATTTTGGGAAGAGGTTTCAATGGATTTTATTATAGGTCTACCCAAGTCTGAAGGAAAGAATGTCATCATGGAAGTGTTGGATGGACTCACAAAGTATGCCCAATTTTTCTCTCTTTCTCATCCTTTTAAAGAAAATACAATAGCTACAACATTCATGGAAACAATGTAGAAGCTACATGAAATCCCCAAGATTATTGTAAGTGATAGAGATCCAATTTCATTGGTAATTTTTTGTCTAAATTATTTTTTTGTTTGGGTACTCGATTGGGTCACAACTCCTCTTACCATCCTCAATCCAATGGGAAAACATAGATTGAAAACAAATGTCTTGAAGGGTATCTTCGTTGATTTTCATCCTATAAATAGACATAGTGGGTCATATGATTTCCCTTAGTAGAATGGTGGTACAAAACGTCATTCCATGATTCATAAAAAATATTCCCATTCATGGAACTTTATGGTTATCATCCTCCATCCATCATATCACCCTTGAGAGTGAAAGTGGATGCTTAAGAAATGGAGGACCACATAGAGCACCAATAATAGGTTCTCCAACTATTGAAGGACAACTTGGCTATAGCACAAAATATGATGAAACAACAATCATATCAACATTACAATGAAAGGAAATTTGAAGTGGGGGAAGGGTACTTCTAAGGATACAAGCATACAAATAGATTTCCCTCAAGAACCAAAAGGACAATAATTAGCACCCAAGTACTATGGTCCCTATAAGGTGTTGCAAAGGATTGGAAATATGGATTACAAATTGGAGTTGCCTCCATCTTCACTTGTACACCCAATCTTCCTTGTTTCTTGTTTAAAGAATGTGATCAATGATAATATCCTAGTTCACACTATTTTACCAAAGATTAATGAATAAAGGAAAAGCATACTAGAACTAGAAACAATAATTGAAACAATGATCAAACAACTATGAAATCGAGAATTTATTGTAGTACCTCATCAAGTTGAAGAACCTACCAGTAGAAGAGATGATATGGGAAGATGAGTTATTCATGCAAAAACATCCACAACCAACGGAAACACGTGTTCGAAGGGGAGGGGCATGTCAATCCCTAGATACAATGAGCTATTACATTTCTATTGTTATAGTAGTGTTGTCCTTATTGGTTGGCTAGAACCTTTAATTATAATTGTACCCTTTGTCTCCTATATATACCAAGGATACCTAGTTTTAGAAAGAAACTCATCTTGTACATTTTTTAACATTATAAAAGGAGGTTGCCCCCTTGAAGAGGCTTTTGATTCACTCTTCACTCTCATTCTCAAGGCGTGAAGTTACTTATCTTTCTCTTTTTATGCTATTTGGATTTGGGTGCGTCACAAAATTTTATGAATACAAAATGTTATTAAATTGTAGGAGTTTATATTTAGATCATCCACACATATTAAAGAAAGTAATGTTTTCCTTAATAATAAACAGAAGCTGCAAAATATAATTTGTTTTAGCAAAACACCTTTTGCATTATGTAAATCCTATAAAGTTGTAAGTTGTAGAAAGTTTAAATACAATTTTGGTTAATAGTTAGTTTACTAATAGCATTTAGACTTAATATTGTTTAAATCTTAGTTATTTGATATTTACAATATCAAAGAATATTATTTAAAATGGTATTTAAAAGAGATTATGATTTCTCAAAATTAATCAAGTCATTAATAAGAAAAAAAAATTCATAGAAAATTACATAAAAGCATTTGTCTTCTATTTGAACTTTGCATTAGAGAAGCTCTTCACGTGCACATCAAACACTATTTCCTCCCTCTAGTTTTTTTTTTCATATGGCATTCTAGGCATTCAGTTGGAGCAATAAACTACACCCTTAAACAATCCCTTTGCTCACTTTGCTCCCTTTTGCACCGAGTATCCAAATCCTTGTTGATGATTACCATTGTGTGAGACATCCTCCAAGACACAGACTGAATGAGTCGGCTTGAGAGAGAGCCCATGAGTTGGGTGTGCCCATGAGATGGGTGTGTTGTTCCTCTCTGAGACAGAGAAGGAACAATGTGTGCCCATGTGTGGGGTGAGGAAGCCCATGAGTTGGGTGTGCCCATGAGATGGGTGTGTGGTTCCTCTTTGAGACAGAGATGGAACATTGTGTGCCCCTGTGCGGGGTGAGGAAGCCCATGAGTTGGGTGTGTTGTTCTCTCTGAGATGGAGATGAAATGATGTACTGGTCTCCTCTATGCAGAGAGTTGAGATGATGTGATACTCAAAATGATTCTCATATGAGACGTAGTGAGACAAAGATCTGTTGAGTAGGACGTTCCTGTGGCTGAGCACAGGTGGACGTGATCCTAGTGGCTGAGCATTAGTGAGTGTGTATTTTGATGATTCTCCGGTGAGACGCAATGAGATAGAGACTTGGATGTCCCTGTGGTTGAGCACAAGTAGGCATGCCCCTAGTGGGTGTATGAGATCTCTTGCTATATTGTCCAAGAGTCAAACTTACCTGTAACCCTATTTGTGATGTAAAGGATACAGGTCGGCCCCACCATAAAGTGAAATATAATTAATGTAAAAGATAACTAATATGGTAATTATTAATTATATTATGAGTTATTGAGATCGGCCCTGTTGTGCCAATAGACACTACCTTTGATATGTCCAATCTAATATAAATAAAGGTATTTTCTCCATTGAGGAAACACAACACAAGTGTCAGTTTGAAAATTTCAGCAAGTACTTGTTCTTAAGCTGAAGTGTGCACCTCTCTTGGGTGTTAGCTTTCTAGGTTTTGTGAGTGCCCTTTTGTGTGTTAGGTTTATGGTTTGGGAGGTCTTTCTCTTGAAGAATATAGAAAAGGATTGGTTGGGTTTTCTTCCCTTGTTGAGAAGGGTTTCCAAGGATACTTCTTGTGTACTTGTGCATAGTATTTATTCTTGTGATTTTGGTTGTTGCAACAAATTGTTAATGGTGAAACTACAATTGTCTATGGTTCAAGTAAAATGCTAAAATTGGAATGAACTTCATGCTTGAGACTAGCTTAATGAAAAATCAACATGGTATCAAAGCATAGGTCTTGAAGAACCCATTGCACCAGCATTTACCAGACATCCTCTCACTTCTGTAGAACCGTATGAGCCTCCTAGGGTTCCCAGAAATTTCGTACGACCCTCCTTTATGAGGTGTTTCAGCACTTAATACTTGGACGTTGGGAGTAAAAAGTTCATAGGAGTGTGCGGCCTCCTTCAACGCACCTCCAACAAGCTTCAGATTGCATTTTCGAGCATTTTGATTTTTTGGCCCTAGGGTTTCGTAACTTTCTGCAGAAATTTCATAATTAGGGTTTTTGCAACTCATTGAAGGAGCTCTTCATCTCACCAGTGTTCTTCTATCTTCCAAGGCTTACTGTAGGCAGTCATAAGCCCAACAAAACCTCAACAGGGATCAAGAGAGAGTTCACAGTTCCTTACAACCCTCAACAAAATGGGGTTGCGGAGAGAAAGAACATAACTATCATCGAGGCAACCAAAACAATGATACATGATCAGAGTCTACCTATGACTCTATGGGCATAAGCATGTATGACATCAGTGTATGTTCAGAACAAGAGTCCTCATCAGATCTTGAAGAACATAACTCCAAAAGAAGCTTTCACTGGAATGAAGCCTGAGATTGTACACTTCAGGATATTTGGGTGCCCAGTATATTTTGATGTACCAAAAGAGAAGAGATCCAAGCTAGACCCTTCAGGGAGAAAGGGTACATTTGTGGAATACATTAAATCTTCGAAGACATGTCAGATTGTAATGTCCAGTTTTTCCTAGGCAATCAGAATATTGTGGTGGTTTACACAGTTTCCCGTAAACCACTAGACGGATGAGCTAGGGAAACGATACTGGTAAAGTCACTTTCGAATTATAAAGTGAAAACTTAGGAAAAGTGAGTTTATTATTATTAAACCCCTCTTTGAGGGTATTTCTCTCCAATTAATAATTAAATGAATATTTTAATGGAGAAAAGGACAAGTGAATGAATAAAAGGATGATGGAAGGGGAAAAAGGATTATCGACTATTCATTTTTTAATAATTGAGTTTGGGAGAAGAGCTCAGTGAGCCAGCAAGGGTTTCAGCTGGAAACCCATTCGGCACCTCGGATTCGGCAGTGAAACTATCTGCCCTAGCCGTGGAATCTCGGATTCGACAGTGAAACTATCTGCCCAAGCCGTGGAATTGGAGAAGCCATCCAAACTTTTCATTTGCAGATAATTGCCATTGTGATCCAATGAGTTTTGTGTGAGATTGAGTTCATTATCATTTGTGGAGGAAAGGTGGAGTTTCATGTGGCACGTGTGGACAGTTTAGAGGTTTCCTCTTGTGCTGGGCGCATCTTCTGTTTGTGGTCGTGTGTTCTTCCATTGTAGCTGAATCTTTCCTCATCCAATTCGTGGTTGTTGCTGGGTGTGATTTTTCGTGTTGTTGGTCACCATCATTGGAGTTGTGTGCTTCCTTATTGGCTAAGTTTTCTTTATTCCTAGGCTGCGTGGAGTATTCCCTTTGGTGCTGCGTGGGGCTGCAAGAGGGGATCATTGTTGGTCGCCCCTTCCTTGTTGGTTGTACCCTGCGTGCAAAGAAGGATACCATGATTTGGAGCTGCCAAATCGTATCAAACCAAACAGCCAAACGTCCAATACATGGGTCGGCCTCCTTGTCAAAGCGTATGGACAGTTTGATTATTCCCTTGTGGTTGAGCGAACAGTGAAGCTTCCAACACTTTAACAACAGCAGAACGACAATCAATTGGATCGTTTCCCTTCATCAAATCCGTGTGGACAGTTTTGGGCTCATTTTTTATGGCTGTGTGAAGATGTGAGATTGCCAACTTCCTACAACAACATCTTCATCCTTGTTGAGAGGTATTCCTACCTCAATCTGATTGTAATAGGTTCAACATCATTATTTAATAAAGAGCAACCATTTTCTAGACAATTTGTTATTGCATATATGATCGTTTTCCATTATATCTTTATGGGTTGTGCTTAAAATCAAAATAAGACATTGTGCACGTCATTAGGGAGGCATAAGGGATTCGAAACCCATCATAACAGCAAACAAAACCAAGTGACAGTCTGTTGTCCGTCCAAATTTCCACCTACAGCCATAAACTCAGAAGTCTGCAAACTATTTGACAAAAGTCCAACACCAGAACTAGAAGGATTTTCCCAATTTTTCCAACCTAGAATATTTCACAGATCTACATTCCTTGTCAGAGACAGATTGAGATAAGCAAAGATGTTACTTTTGAGGAAGAAATAGCCTTCCAAAGATCCAGAGAATCTCAGATGGAAATTGACAGTGAGACAATACCCTCTCCCCCTTCAGTAGTTCAAAGGGAGACATAAATTATTCAAGTTGATCCAGTTGCTCCAATTGATATGTCCGAAGATATTGCAGTAGAACATAAAAGGCCTGCTTGGGCTCAATATCAAGAGAGCAAGAGACCAAAGAGATTCTCGAGCTACCTTTCAGCCATGAGCCACATCATTGACTCTAAGCCTTCTTGTCATGGAGAAGCTTCCGGTGAACAGGTATGGCAAGATGCCATGATAGAAGAATATCAGTCTATATTGAAAAATGATGTATGGGATATTGTTTCGAGACTAGAAGGGAAGTATGTAGTGACTTCCAAATGGATTTATAAAATCAAGTATGCAGCCAATGGAAGCATCGAGAAATACAAAGCAAGATTTGTAGCCAGAGGGTTCTCGCAAGTAGAGGGAGTTGACTATGATGAGACATTTGCTCTAGTAGCCTGATACACTTCCATATGTTCTATCATTGCACTAGCTACATCCATGGGTTGGAAACTACATCAAATGGATGTAAAGACAACCTTTCTCAATGGTGAGATTGAGGAAGAAGTTTATATCGAGCAACTAGAAGGATTCGTTATACACAAAGAAAAATCGCATGTATGCAAGTTGAAGAAAGCCATGTATGGACTAAAGCAAGCACCTTGTGTTTGGTATGAGAAAATGGATGGATTCTTGATGAGTTTGGGCTTCAACAAGAGTGGTGTTGATCCAAACCTATATTATCGCATTGTTGCCAACGAGTGCTTAATCTTGGTCCTATATGTGGACGACCTTTTTCTCACCGGTTCAAAGAGACTCATTGTTGAATGCAAACAAGAATTGACTGCTAAATTTGAGATAAAGGATTTAGGCTTGATGCACTACTTCTTGGGACTAGAAGTATGGCAGAGGGCAGATGATATTTTCCTGAGTCAAGGAAAATATATAGTGGAGATATTGAAAAAGTTCGGTATGACAGAATGCAAATCCATGCCTACACCAATGGTGATGGATTTGAAGAAGATGAATGATGTTGATTCAGGCGAGATTGATCCACACTTGTACAGACAACTAATTGGATCATTGATGTATCTAGTTAACACCAGACCTGATATATGCTATGCAGTGAATGTGCTTAGCCAGTTCATGAGTCAATCGAGACAGACTCACTGGATAGCAACGAAACATGTATTGAGATACCTACAAGGCACAGTTGGATATGGCCTGAGATATGCCTCCGGTGTAGACTTGAGCTTACAAGGATATGCCAATGCAGATTGGGCAGGGAGCGCAGTGGACTAGAAGAGCACCTCTGGTTGTTGCTTTACTTTAGGGTCTACCATGGTTTCCTGGTGCAGCAGGAAACAGAGCTCTGTGGCACTGAGTACCGCAGAGGCAGAGTACATAGGATTGAGTGTGGCAATCCGCGAAGCAGTGTGGCTTCGCAAACTTCAGACAGATTTATTCGATCATGAGATGGATCCTACTACTATTCATTGTGATAACCAGAGCTGTGTGAATCTCTTCGAGAACCATGTGTTTCATGATAGATGGAAACACATTGAGATAAAATATCACTATATCAGAGACATGGTGCAGAGGAAAACAGTACACGTACAATACCTTCCTACCCATGAGCAGATTGCAGACATCTTCACCAAACTGCTTGCCAAGACGAAGTTCGAGTACTTCCGTGAGAGACTTGGCCTGGTGGAGAATGCCTCCCTAGCTAAGAGGGAGTGTTGATGATTACAGTTGTGTGAGACATCCTCCAGGACACAGACTGAGTGAGTCGACCTGAGAGAGAGCCCATGTGTTGGGTGTGCCCATGAGATGGGTGTGTTGTTCCTCTCTGAGATGGAGAAGGAACGATGTGTGCCCCTCTGTGGGGTGAGAAAGCCCATGATTTGGGTGTGCCCATGAGATGGGTGTGTGGTTCCTCTCTAAGACGGAGATGGAACATCGTGTGCCCCTGTGCGGGGTAAGGAAGCCCATGAGTTGGGTGTGTCGTTCTCTCTGAAACGGAGATGAAACGATGTACTGGTCTCCTCTGTGCAGAGAGTTGAGATGATGTGATACCCCAGATGATTCTCCTGTGAGTCACAGTGAGACAAAGATCTATTGAGTAGGACGTTCCTATGGCTGAGCACAGGTGGACGTGATCCTACTGGTTGAGAACAAGTGAGTGTGTATTCTAATGATTCTCCTGTGAGACGCAGTAAGATAGAGACTTGGACGTCCCTGTGGCTAAGCACAGGTGGACGCGCCCCTAGTGGCTAAGCACTAGTGGGTGTATGAGATCCCTTGCTATATTGTCCAAGAGTCAGACTTACCTGTAACCCTATTTGTGATGTAAAGGGTACAGGTCGGCCCCACCATAAAGTGAAAGATAATTAATGTAAAAGATACTTAATATGGTAATTATTAATTATATTCTGAGTTATTGAGGTCATCCTTTTTGTGCCAATAGACACTACCTTTGATATGTCCAGTCTAATATAAATAAAGGTAATTTCCCCATTGAGGAAACACAACACAAGTGTGAGTTTGGAAATTTCAGCAAGTACTTGTTCTTGGGATGAAGTGGGCACCTCTCTTGGGTGCTAGCTTTCTAGGTTTTGTGAGCACCCTTTTGTGTGCTAGGTTTATGGTGTGGGATGTTTTTCTCTTGAAGAATTTAGCAAAGGATTGGCTGGGTTTTCTTCCCTTGTTGAAAAGGGTTTCCAGGATACTTCTTGTGTACTTGTGCATGGTATTTCTTCTTGTGATCTTGGTTGCTGCAACAAATTGTTAATGGTGAAACTGCAATTGTCTATGGTTCAAGTAAAATGCTAAAAGTGGAATGAACTTCATGTTTGAGCCTAGCTTAATGAAAAATCAACAATCCCCAATATTTGAAGTTATGATTTCTCTTTCTTCCCCCCACATAGTGTTTTTCTAGTACTTACATACATATGATGATGATGATGGTTAACATCCGTTGAGACCAAATTTGGTCTATCCGACCTTCGGAAAGTTTAAATACTATTTTGGTTAATAATTGGTTTATTAATAGCATTTAGACTTAATATTGTTTAAAGCTTAGTTATTTGATATTTACAACATCAAATAATATTATTAAAAATGGTATTTAAAAGAGATTTTGATTTCTCAAAATTAATCAAGTCATTAATAAGAAAAGAAAATCATAGAAAATTACATGAAAATCATTTGTCTTCTATTTGAACTTTGCATTGGAGAAGATCTTCACATGCACATCAAACACTCTTTACTCCCTCTCCATAAAAGGGCACCCCTGCATGGGTATATAAGGCCATTATCCTCATTGTAATCAATTTCATTCTTATACATTATTATTTAATATATATTACTGTCCTATATGTATATCTTTATATTCCAAGTATTTTGGATTATTAACTCATGAGTCGGGTTGGTTCACCCCACTATATTATGAGACTCTCCTAAATTGATCAAGTGCCCTCCATAAGTGATTGTTGTAGGATCTGTTGAAAATCGGAGCCCGGCATTTTGTTCATTGGCCTCCCAAATCATCAAGGTATCTGAATAAATATCATGATTGGAGCATTGCAGCTGGCTAGTTGAGGGACTGAAATCACTGAGAAGAATAGTATAACCTGAAGCAGAGAACTGTGATTTCGAGCTGTAAATTACTAAATCCAACAAAGGGGAGTCACCATCATCAGCAACAACATATCATGAGGAAGAAGGGGGAAGTAATATGCTTCTATAAACAATTTCGTCAGACGTTTCCTGTCCAGTCAAACCCAATTGAACCTGCCATAAAAGTCAGACCCTTACAGCGTAGTGGAGGAGCCTAGTTGTTCCTTGAACAGGGCCAACTCCACCTGAACCTTTAGACCCATGACGGACCTCTGGTCTATGAACTGAGATCCATGATTAGCATTTAAAAGGACATTGTTTTACATAGATTTCTTGAGTTTTTATGATGAAGATTATGCATATTGGATACCACACATTTTCAACTAGAATTACTTGATCTTGTGTGTGAAAGTTTTTCCTTTGTAAAAGTGTTTCAAGCTTCTACCTTGAGAAACAAACACATACTGAAGAAGTTGTAAGGCTCTTTTTGTTTTAAGACCATAAGAGCAATTAAGGAAAGAAGTAAATGAGACTCTCTCTCTATCTCTTAATCTTTGAAAGTGACAGCCAACGTTATGTTGGTTGACAAAAACTTGATAGCTTGTAGTATACAACGGAGAGTAAGAAAAAAATTCTCAGATCTCATTGACAGAAGTAACAATCCAAATCAATGAAATTTCCTTGGTTGCTTTTCATAACTAACAATTCTGATTAATGAGTTGAAAATATGGTTTGGAATCTATAGGAAAAGAATATAGAAAAAGAGTTTTCTTCAATTACAAAGTTGCAAGCTCCATAACCTTATTTTCCCGTTGACTCACAGTCATGTAAAGTCCCTGCAGAGAGAGGACACTGATGAATAGCTGCTTCTAATTATTTCAACACTAAAATCCACATCAAATGAAGATAAATAACATTAAAGCTGATTTGCAACTACTTAATGGGAAGGCGCGTACTGTTGTGGTATGAATAGTGGCTCCTGTGGTCATTCCTATGTTTTGGTTAGGAACAAGCTCAAAATTAAAGTTCTGCAGTAAGATTGCCAGTGCAACAAGAGATTCCAGCAATGCAAACTGATCACCAACACACTTGCGAGGCCCGCCACTAAAGGGAATGAATCTGAAGACACAAATAAAAGGCAAACCCTGGCATACTGAACAGTGCAAAATAAAAGGAAAGAAAATACCGGAACATTTAGGCAATATCTCTCCAGGCATGCACGCATCCAAAATAATGAACAGACCATACACTGTTCTCCCTAAGAGCAGTTTTCTTCTCTACTTTCTATTTATTAGCTGGGACGTTTACCTGAAGTCCGAATTTGACTCATTTGGCACCGGACCATCCAAGTCAAATCTTTCAGGTATGAATTCTTCGGCCTTATCCCATACCTATGATACACCAATTCACCATTTTTTAAACTTTAGTCACAAAAGCACATTTGGAAGAAACAGCGGAACTACCAAAACACAAATACTTGCTAATGCAGCATATCCTAAGATCATGGTCAAGGTTTTTCTCAGTTACAAGCATTTTTTTTATTGTTAGGAGGGATGTATTAAGTTCGCATGCTGTAGATCTTGGGTCGCTGTAGCTCAGAGGATTTCCGTCCAATGTTTTAGCAGTTTTTTTCAGGGCAAATCCACCTAGGATTAGAATTTCCCACAGAAGGACAGCTGTAGATATTTTCAATAGCTTTCTGACACTGCCAAAATCCAAGTTTGGAGAGAAATTCCCCAAAATTTTAAAGAGCTCTTTGGGGCAACATGAGTGTGAATGTGAGAATACTTTTACTGTGGATTTCAAGAATGAATTTAAAAACAGAAATGTACAATTTAGAAAGGGTTCCCAATGTCCACATTGTAGTGGATTTTGGAATTTAACTGTATATGTGTTTTGGAGCGTCCCAACGTTTTGAGTGGACATTCCACCCATCATCAGGGGAACCAATGTAAGCTTAGTAAGATAGAGAAGAATGAGCCGATGGGGTTTCTACATGTGTAAAAAGCCCATTTGTGGTAAGTGACATAAAAACTTAGCCACTGCATAGGGTATTTTTTTCAAAAAAAAATCTCTAATTTCATCGAATCTCAAGCAGTGATGAATTGAGGTGAATTTAATCAGCCATGCAGAAATTTTATAAGTTTCAAAAATAAATTTGTGTAAAGTACCTCCTGTAACTACTCACCATATCTAATATTGATTCAAGGGTGGAAGCATTTTCTTTTGCTATAGATTCTGTTTCAGTTAATATCTATACAATGTTGTTTCTGTAAAATCTTCATTTTGCTTTGGAATGGGATATAAGAGTTTCAAGTAGAACTCTCTTACTTTTCAATAACCAAATGAGGCCTACAATGCATCAATTACAAGGCCAACTTCTATTTGGATATTACAAGTGTATAATTTGTTCCATTGTCTTCGAAACAATATTTGATTGCCCAACAATTCTTCCATTCTTTGCAACAGCATAATGACAGGAGTGAGTATGAAGTGATTAATAAGGTAATACCTTGCTGATGAGCTTTCTGGATTAAACTGTGTCTAAAGTTTTGAAATGTCCAACATCTCGAGTGGACACTCCACCCATAAGATAATTCACAATTGTGTTCTCATTGGACATCTTGACAACTTGAAGTTGGTGCTTCAAATGTAACTTCTTTCCGGTATTCCCATTTTGGTATAGACCTACCAAAGCATCATACATTTCCTTGGCAGTTGTCTTCTCATCAATGTGAGGTATCAAGTGATCCTTTACGAATTCTAGCAACACCCGCTTGGCCTTCACTTCCTTCTTCTTGTGCGGGACCAATTCCTGTGCATCAGTAGGACTTGCAACCACACTCTCAACATATTCCTCGAGATCATTCTCTTTCAATAGAAGGAGAACCCTAGCCTTCCAAGCTCGGAAGTTAGTTTCCCATTCCAACCTCTCCTCAATCTTCAAGGTGTTCACCATGGTGTTCTGCCCAGAACAAGAACAACAATCTTCCAATGTTGTAGAAAAAATGTGTCTCAAGATGATCCCATTCTCTTCAAAGCCTCAGCTCTGATACCATGTCAATTTTCACATGCAATTCTATGTGACTAATTTCAGATCTGAAAATTACTTCCTAGTGATCAAACCATAAACCCTAGCTATTATCACTGAACAATTTTACACTGAAATTATTGACTAAAAATTATAGCAGTGGAAACAATCAATATCAGAGATGAACCATCATTACACAAAATTTTTGTTTTGTAACTGTCAAATTCAGAATTTTTTGAGGGAAAAACCAGCCCTCCTTGTTGATACAAATTTACCAAAAAACAGAGGACAACCTTGTCCTCTGAAAAAACAAAATCAGCAAACCAAACCTTAGCAAAATCTCGAGAAAATTCCTCTGCCCACAAATCTGTTGCAGCCACATATACAATCTGTTGTCGTTAGTTGTACGACTGCTGACATCAGTGGTACAGACTGTTGTACCTTCCCAAAACACTTGCACGTGCATATTGTTTTTCCTTTCCCACACATGCGAACTGTCACACGTGTGACTATATGGACTGTCCGTACAGTTCTACTCATAGGTGTGAGTTGTCTCCCTCACACATGTGGCCTGTTTCATATCTCCACCTAACATTTTCCATCATTTCCTTTCACTACCATCGCATTTATAAAAGAAATACTATCCCTGCTTATATTTGACTTATCAAATTCCATCCAGCAAGTTCTAAATGAAGAGGATGTAAGCCAAAGTAAAAAAATAAAGCCAAAAAGGCTAGAGGTGAAGAGCAATAACATTAAAAATGAAAAAATAAAGCTAGAGCTATGCCACCTCATTAAAAAGGCCCATCCCCGAGGTCTATGTTAAAAATGCATATCTAAAGAAAAAAGGACTATGAGAAATCAAAGAAAATGTAAAAGGGGGTAATAAAAAGGTGTCAAGGTAGTAACTCTAAGCAACGCTCCCTCTCAAAGGCTTACAAGTGAAAAAAATGAAGATTGCTAGCTCAAAAAGGCTAGTTGGACCAACAAAAGACATCATAATAATAATAAATATCTAATTTTAAGGTCATGGCCAAGCCAGACACCAAATTGGTGTATGAGACCCCCTCGTTTGTGGGACAAGGGACCCCCTCTGCACAGCGATTTGATTGTTAAAGTCTACGGAGGTATACATACCCTACCCCCCTCTAGATTTAACTTGTGACCTCTTAGAAGGAAACACATGTTCTTAACCATTAGGCCCTTTCCCTTCCTTTTTTCAACAATTATTAATCAAATTCACCTATCTCTAACCAAATTACTTAGGAAATACCTTTTTTGACACATGTAATAGGGGTAAAAATTGTCCCAACATGGTAAATGATGGGCCT
>ML807679.1:35155-47101 GCA_009831015.1 Picea engelmannii
TCTAGAATGATTGTGTGGTTATTCATTTTCAAATGGAAAAATTGATGGTTAAAGTTGTGATTTCGTTGGTTGTTCTGTGTGGTGGAAACTGTAATGGCTCATTGTTGTTTTAAGTAGTTATGGGTATTTTATTGGAGGGTTTCGCTATGTTTAGCCTTGTTGGCCACCTCCTCACAATTAATGGTAAGCATACCTGATTATATTCGGTTGTTATGGCATTGTTGTGTATGTTTCAAACTCCTTTTGGTCACTGTATATCCTCCAAAGCCATGTTCGTGGGTTTTTCACCTGGTCGTGGGCTTATTTTGTGGTATTGGCATCATCACAGTTGGTTATGGGGTGGCCATTATGTTGGCATGTTTAAAGGAAGAGTTTTATTTTCATTGATGGAAAAAACAACGACGACGATGGCATGTCTACAGAAAAGAACATCAGTGATGATGGCATGTTTACAAGCAAGAACAGAAGCAAACCAAAGCTTGAGAGACCAGAAGACGAGAAAGCGCAGAATGTGCCAGGCGAGCACCAAATGTCTTTTGGGAGACATAGAAGAGCAAGCTTAAGAAGCTTAGGATGAATAGTGAAGACTTACATGCAGAGCGCAAGTGTGTGCCAGGACCGAGGTTAATTCCATTGCCAAATCTCAGGAGAGATAGCATTCTTAGAAACACAGACGAGGTCCAAGAGATGGATTCATAGGAGGAGCAAAGGTCAAGACCCGTGAACACTTAGAAAATATTCTAAGTCTAAGAGATCAGAAGCTTAGAAGGAAGAATGACAGTGGTCGTTGGATCACCAATCCCCAACACCCGGTGACCATTAGATCAACGTCGAGTGACCAGAGGAAGTGCAGAGGAGAAGTACATATATGATCTGTTGGATTGGAGCGTGAAGGACTAGCAACTGTTAGATCCAGTGGAGTTGCAAGAAGGATAATACCAGAAGTCAATCAATACTCCAAAGCTGTGAAGGAATCCTAACCGTACATTGAGGTAGGACATGTGGCGAGAGATTAGCATTTCTCTGACTCGCAAATCGGGAAATTCAAAGGAAGAGTTGTAGGAACTCGTGATGTCTGAGTTCGCAAGTTGATATAGACTGTTAGATCATGGGGAATTGTGATTCATTGATCGAACGCTCGCAAATATCAGGAAGGTAGGAGGAAAATACCCGAGGAGCTGGGAGCCGCAGCAATCCGAACCATTCATCTAGGAAGGACATGTGGCAGCCGATAAAGTATATTCGTGAAATCGCGAATCGGAAGAAATGCATCGAGCAGTCCACAGACATCGTGAAGTCCAAGTTCGTGATATTGATCATAGCCATTGGATTGAGGAAGATCATGGGTCGTTGATCTAGAGAAGGTTTCGTAAAATCAGAAATCGGGACAAGGGAGGTCAGTAGTCCTCCAACTTCACGAAACATGAAGTCCTAATAATATCTAGACCATTGGATCACAAAGGGTTGTGGGTCGTCGATCTGACAAAGAGCGCTAAATCAGGAATCGGGAGTTGGAAGAGTCGGGGTTGCCTCACGTTCAAACACCCGACATGCGAAGTCGTGATTTGATCACAGTTGTTGATTGAGGTAGCATTGTGGACCGTTGATCTGAAACTGCAAATGAAGTTAGTGAGCTCGCAAAATGCGAAGCCCTCAAATGCTTGGCACATGGTCATAGATGGAGGTCACATCATCGAAAATTTAAGGGAGGAGATAGCATGTCATTAGGCTCCACTTCGGAGATCGTCGAGATCGTGAAGTGCCATTTTGATTAGTGAGTGGTCACAGCCAGTGGTCACATCGTCGAAGGATTAAGGGAGAAGATAGCACGTCGCTAGGCTTCACATCAGAGATCGCTGAGATCGCAAAGTGCCTTTTGGATATGCATCTGATCACAGCTCGTGGTCATGTGAAAGGAAGGGGCTTAGCCAGAAAATATAACACCCACTGTGAATTTTTCTCAGGAAGGGAAAAGATGCCAAAGGAATGAGTGCGCGGAGTTTCTCTGGGTAACTGCCAAAAACCACTAATTGTTTCTACTAGAGAATTCGAAGGAGTTGCAAGGCGATCGCGAGAGAAGCTGAAGAGTCTTGAGGTAACTGCCAGTGGAATGAAGACTTATCATAGAGATGATTGACAAATGGAAAATCATCAAAGACTGTAACTGTAACAGAGAGGATAAGCTTAACTGTGACAGAGAATACCAAGGGTCACATTGCCAGAGAAGGAAAATAATCTCAGGAACATTTACTGATGAAGAACAGTCTCAGCGTAACAGCCACTAATGACGAATAGACTCAGTATAACCACCAAAGAAGATGATGAGTTGCATGGATGGTCTGGTAGAGGACTTGGCATGATAAATATACACAAAACAGAGAAGAGATGGTTGTTGTTGTTGAATGTGATTCATGCAAGTAGAAGCGGGTTGTGTGTAGCAGCTGAAATGCACAGAAGAGGCATAGCGCATAGAAGGGACATGGCACACAGAGCATAAAAGGCAGAAGAATAGAAAGCGCAAGAGGTGCATTCAGGAAGACACTGATGTAGGAAAAGTAGAGTAGTGTAGTAGAACAGTGATGAGACTGGTAAGCCATTGATAAATACTGCATCACTATGATAAATTTATGAGAAGCAAAGATTTATATTTTACGGTGGTAAGGAGGTTCTAGGGAGGACTATTGTCCTCAAATTTTCAAGTGGGTGCTTGAACATAGGGAGTTGTAGCTTCCATCTGGTTGCAGCCAGAAAAACCAAGGTGGCAGGGTAGTGCAAGGGAGAACTATTGTTCTCTTTTATATAGGTTGGTGCCTGTGTAACTGGAAGTAGGTGCTTCCATCCAGTTAGTGTTGGAACACTCAGGGAGTTGGTGCTTCCTTCTAGTGGGTGCTAGAGAAACCAGGGAGTTGGTGCTTCCTTCTAGTGGGTGCTAGAGAAACCAGAGAATTGGTGCTCTCAAAAAGTTGTTTCTTGTAAAACAGAGGTGGTAGCCTCAAAAGGAGTTGGTGCTTCTAAGAATGATAATGTAAAGAAAATAAAGATTACTTATCATATCAAGAAGAAGAGGTTTTTCCCTTTATGGGTTTCCTCAGGAAATATATGTCTCTATATATTTCATGTGTGTGATTGATGTTGAGTATTCTATTGCTTACTTCCCTGCATTATTGTGATCGTCATTGAGTGTTCTATAAAGAGTTCAAAAGGGCATAATTGTTTAAGCACAATAACAAATGATTCATGCCCCCCCTCCCCTCAGTTTTCCAACAATTGGTATCAGAGTCGGTTCCTTTTATTTAAAGGTAGATCAGTAAGCTTAAACATGACAATTCATGAAGGAACTTCAACCAATAAGGCCCCCTTATTCAATGGAACAAACTTTGGCTTCTAGAAGGTTAGGATGAGAACCTACATAATGGATTTAGGTGCAGATGTCTAGGATGTGGTAGAGACTGGTTATGTAAAGCCAGTTGTACTAGATAATAAGGATGACAAGCTAGAATTCAGATTCAACGCTAAGGCTATGTTAGCGATATTTCTGGTTATGGGGGTAAAATGCTAATAAATGGGTAAAAACCCACTTGTCCTAAGTTCTGAATGCAAATGCGCCTGTGGTAAACGACAAGGAAATCTGGACGGTAGGATTTCACGCGCCCGGATCAACGGTGCGCATTGGATTCCAAAGCTCCCCCGCCTTTCTACCTTTAAGCAGAGGGGGGGGTCCGGAATCTGGGGCGCACCTCTTCAACGATCAAGATCAAAGCGCCCAGATCAACGACGCACGAGGCGATTCCGGACCCCCCCCAAACCTTTCTACCTTTAAGCAGAGGGGGGGGCTCCAGAATCTGGGGCACACCTCTTCAATGATCAAGATCAAAGTGCCCGGATCAATGGCGCTCAGGCGATACCATCCTTCTCAGTTGCTCTAGTTTTAATCAATGTGGGCCCCCCTTCCTTGTCGTGTCATCTCGCCATCCGTCCTCCACCTGACCGTGCGATGAGGCCCGCTCCCTCTAGCCCCTTCTTCATCCTCTGCCATCTGTCTATCTCCTCTCCTGCAGTCCATATGATCCCTTCCCTGTCCCATTGTCCACTCACCACCTGCCATGTGTCCTGCTCCCCTCCATGTCAGCCTCCCACTAAAAGCATGACCATTATATTTCATCTCCTACCCCCTTTGCCTCTTCCCTTCCACCATGTGTCTTCCCCTGTAGCCTCTCTCACACCTCATCACCTCTCATTTCCACCCTCGTAGTCTTGGCACCACCACTCCCATTACGTTCCCCCAACCTTCGCAATGGCCTCCACGTCTATTCGTCAGGCCGTTCGAGCTAATCCAGGTAGCAGCACAGGAGGCTTAAGAAGATCTTGCATTATTGTTTTCTCTGGTTTCCTGCATTTGGGTGTAAGAAGATCTTGCCTTCGGATGCTTTCTCCCACAGTCTGTTAGAAACCTGATGTTTATAATAGTCCCCTGCACTCTTCTCATATAAGTCTTCCCCATACTCACCCTTATTACAACTCATTGTTTGAAGTTTATCAAGACCTCACTCGTCCATGCATACCTGGCCTAGTTTCAGAGTTGAGACGATATTGTTCTGAGTTTTCTTCCATTTGATCACCCCTCTATAAACAATTTGTTACATTAAACTGATGGGTGTCGGGCTCTGCTCCTGCAAGCAATCCAGGAGTGACTTCCGATGCTAACATTTCTGGCATCATTGTCGGGGACGAAGTTGAATATTTTCCCCGGGATTGAATGACAATGATAAACTAATTCTGAAGGTGCATCAGATATCAGAACTATTGAGATTGCTACCATGCACCTGGCGACTCCATTGTGATGACTCCGCTGGGGAGAACCTGCTCTATTAATTGTGGCTTTTGGAGGCAGACACACGCGGTCTCATCCACATCTACCTCTAGCGACACCTGAAGCTGACCCAGAAGCGATTCTCAGAAGAGGAAAGAGCTATGTAGAAGAAGTTTCCATCACCGAATCAGGTAATCCGCCATCTCCTTATGTGAGAACTCCTTTTTCTCCTCCTCAGTTTCTTAGTAGACCTCCTTCAGAGGTTTCTCGTTTCTTGAATTTTGGGAGTGTTCCTGCTGAGTTTTCCCCTCCTAGTCTGGGATTGGAGGGAGAAATTCTTGTCACTCCCCTCTCCTCTGAAGTTGTTCCTTGGCGTAGACCCAGGACTACAGGAGATTTTCCTACTCCCGCACAAGGAGGAGCACCTGCTGACTTGAGTTCATTATCCTTCTCCTTGAATCCTCTCTTGTTCCCCACTCCACTTCGAGACTCATCCCCAGTAACCCCTTCACTAACTCCTTCTCTTCCAATTTCTCCTCCACCTAATATTCCTATGGATGGTGCTAATCCCCCTCTAAATAGAATGGATGCCATAGTCACTGCTAGGTATGCTCCCTTAATCCTACCTCATCCTATGAATCCTCTCCCTACTGGAGATTACTTGAAATACATGCCCAAGTTCACAAGGGAAGGGGACATAACTGCAGAAGAGCACTTGGCTCCTTTCTACAGTTATGCAGACAACCTAAACATTGAAAATGAAGACGTCTGGATGAGAGTCTTCATCTAGAGCCTAGATGGCGAGGTGAGGAAATGGTTTAGAGGATTGGCCCCCGGATCTATTGCTGGAATTGAAGCCTTGGATAGTCTTTTCCTGAGGCAGTGGGGAGATAGGAAAGATTACATGTATTACATGACAAAGTTTGGCTCTCTGAAGAAAATGGATGGGGAGTTTGTCTCTAAATTCTCCAAAAGATTCAATAAGATGTATAATAAGATTCCTGCAGAGATAAATCCCTTAGAAGCATCTGCCCAGATTTCCTATGCTGGTGCATTTGACCCTGATTTCTGTCTTTTGTTGAGAGAAAGAAGAGCCACCTCCTTAGCTCAAATGAAATATGTGGCCATAGAAGTGGAATCCAGCATACTAGTCGCTGACAGACTGAGGAACAAAGCCGATGCAGATAGAAGAAAAGGAAAGTCCAAAGCCTCGACTTCTGGCCCATCGCTGCCCCACACTCAAGTGGATGAATTGACTAAGATGATGAAGTTTCTGTCTAAAGAGATGGAGAGACTAAAGGTGGAAAGGAAGCAAATGAACAAGGGCCCTCAGAATGCCGAAATCAAAGAGGGTTTCAGAAGGCCAAATAATATTGCTCCCCCAACTATGCACAGAGAAAGAGGAAGAGATAGGGAAGACCAGAGAATTTAAGCCCCCTTTCAGAACAATCTTGTGGCTGAAGATGAAGAAGGGGAAATAGACGAGCTCGAGCCTAAGATCCACTGCTTAGGAGACACTCCTCCTTTTCCTCATCTCACTCAAGAAGCTTACAAGGAGTCTCTCATGGATAGTCAGCTAAATGAATTGAGCAAAGGAGACAAGGCTAGTGGTGGCTGAGGCAGGTATAACCCGAGGTCTGACAAAAAGACAGCAGCACCTGATGTCCCTGAGCAGTCCACTAGAACAGAGAAACCTGCTAATGAAGTAGCAGACAGTCACAGAGGTAAGAAGCCTCGACCCCTCTCTCCCAGTGTCCACCATCATGTTCCTGAAATAAGAGAAATCCCAAAGCTTACATATTCTTTTAATTTCGAGCATGAGATTCAAAAGATCAGAATCCCTGTGCCCCTCACTGAGCTTATCAAACATGAAGAATTCAAAAAATGATTCTTTGAGCTTTTACAGTATGAAGCCTCATGCCTTCCCACCGAATCCATAAACCTCCAAGATGAGAAACCAGCTGTCATCCTAGGCCCCATGGTAGAAGATAGAGATGATTCATCCCCTCCCTTCTACACCTCCCTGAACATACATGACAAAGTACTACACAACTGCTTGATGGATTCAGGGGCTTCTCACAACCTCATGCCCAAAACTATCATGGAAGAGTTAGGACTAGAAGTCACCCGAGCCTATCATGACCTCTATTCTTTTGACTCCAGGAGAGTTCAGTGTCTTGGAGTTATTAAGGACCCGGTTGTGACCTTATTTCAACTGCCCATGAAAAGTGTGGTCATGGATATTGTAGTGGCTGATGTCCCCCCTAAGTTTGGCATGTTGTTATCAAGATCTTGGATAAAAAGACTGGGGGGAACCTTGCAAATGGACCTCACATATGCTACCATCCTAGTGTTTGGAGGAGAGCATAGAAGACTGTACAGGGAAGCCCAATTGGCCTATATAATCAGTGATGAAGCCAATCCTACCAATCATCCCATCTTTTCCTTGGACACTGATTTAGGTTCTAGTTTACTACAGCTCACCCATGACCCCGAGCCTCCTCTGAAACTCAGAAAGCAGCCCACTGCTTCCCATGAATTTCCTCCCTCCATCACCCCAATCTGGGAAATGTTTTTTGATGGAGCTTGTTCCCGAGAAGGCGTTGGAGCTGGGGTGGTTTTTGTGTCACCTGCTTAAGAGACCATATCCCTATCATATAAGCTGGAATTTGACACCACCAACAACGTGGCAGAGTATGAAGCTCTTGTTCTGGGTATAAGGGCTGCAAAGGAGATGGGAATTAAAGAGATAGCGATTTTTGGAGATGCTGAATTGATTATCCAGCAGGTTAGGAATACCTATCATGCTAAAAATCCCCGGCTCAAGAATTACAGAAATGAGGTGTGGGACCTAGTTGATAATTTCTTCTTGGCTTTTAACATTTCTTTCATCCCGAGGGAAGAAAATACTTTAGCCAATTCTTTAGTTGTCTCAGCTAGTCTGCTCAAATTTCCTCTGTTGCCTATGGTCAAATCTGATGTCGAAATAAGATATAGACCCTCAGTACCGGACAATGTCAAATATTGGAAGGTATTTGAAGATGATCTGGAGATCAAAAAATTTCTCCAATCCGTTGATGACTTTTCTACGTTGCACATAGATGAGGATCCTGACGTGGAAGGCGACCATCACCCTGGGAAATTTTTGGATAAAATTGCTAACCACCAGATTATTCGACTACCGAGTAATCACATTCTGAAAGGACTAATCCCATTAGAAAGGTTGTTCGATGGGAATGATGTGGCAGTAAAGCGTAGAGTTTCAGGGGATGATGCTGACACAGCTAAGTGCAACATAGGCACACCAGAGGAGCCTAAGTTTGTCAAGTTGTCAAGGAGTTTGACCGAGGAGAAAAGGGCCGAATATACTGAGTTGCTAAGGGATTTTTCTGATGTGTTTGCATGGACCTACGAAGACCTCAAGATGTATGACACATCTGTCATTGAGCACACGATCCCACTGAAGGAAGAGGCTAATCCATTCAAGTAGAAGCTGAGACAGATAAATCCCATGTTGCTACCTGTCATGGAGAAAGAAGTGAAGAAGCTACTAGATGCCCAAATCATCGTTCCCTTGAGATATTTTGATTGGGTGGCCAATTTGGTTCCGATAAGAAAGAAAAGTGGGGAAATCAAACTCTGTGTTGATTTCTGGAACCTGAACAGGAGCTCAAAGAAAGACAATTATCCCCTGCCCAACATGGAGTACATATTGCAGAAGGTCACTGGTGCATCTAGAATATCCATGATTGATGGCTTCTCTGGTTACAATCAAATATCAGTCATGCCTGAGGACAGGGAAAAAACAACCTTCACCACTCCTTGGGGCACATTCATGTATGCCAAAATGCCTTTCAAAATGATGAATGCAGGAGCAACATTTCAACGAGCCATGGACATAGCCTTCATCAGGGAGAAAGATAAGTTTGTGGTGATCTACCTAGATGACATAACAGTCTTCTCCAGGTCCGATAAAGAACATTGTTGCCACCTGAGAAGAGTTTTTTCGAAGTGTCACAGGTTCGGCCTTTCCCTGAATCCCAAGAAATCTTTGTTTGCTATGAATGAAGGGAAGCTATTAGGCCATATAGTGTTAGCAGAGGGAGTAAGGATTGACCCTAGAAAGGTAGAATCACTTCATACCCTGTCACTTCCTAGATCTACGAAGGAAGTTCAGGCCTTTTTGGGGAAGATAAATTTTCTGAGGAGATTTGTCTCAAATTTTGTTGAGTTGGTGAAACACATCACAGCCATGCTCAGGAAGGGGAATGAAGTGAAATGGACTGCTGATCCCAGGGAATCTTTTGTCCAAATAAAGAAGGCACTGATTGAGGCACCTGTGCTAATCAGTCCTGATTATTCTAAAGATTTCTTGATTTTTTCTTTTGCTTCTTGTGATACAGTAGCAGCAGTCTTATTGCAGAAAAATGATCAAGGGAGAGAGCGACCTATTTCTTTCTTTAGCAAGGCATTGAGAGATGCAGAACTCCGATACAAGATCATGGAGAAGCAGACTTATGCCTTGGTGAAAGCCCTCAAAGCTTTCAGAGTCTATGTCTTGCATTCAAAGATCACTGCATATGTCCCTTCGGCTTCTGTGAAGGACATTCTTATACAGCCTAACATAGATGGAAGAAGAGGTAAGTGGATTGCTAAGATCCTACAGTTTGATCTGGAGATCAAACCCACCAAGTTGATAAAGGGGCAGGGTTTAGCCAAGTTGCTGGCTGAATCCAATTGCAGAGCCTTGGGAATTAATTTCATCAACGAGCAAGCTGAGTCATCAAACGCGCATTTCCAGAGTGCCTTATCACTAGCAGCATGCGCCTGGTACAAGGATATCTTGTATTTTCTGCAAGAATTGAGGCCTCCTGATGGAATGCAAAAGAACAAGGCGAGAGCTTTAAAGCTCAAGGCGGTCAGGTATTGCCTCATTGACCAAGCCTTGTACTAGAAAGACCCTCTAGGGGTATTTTTAAGGTGCCTGAACCCACAAGGGGCCCAGCAGGTTATGTTTGATTTCTGCAGTGGCCTTTGTGGGGTTCATCATTTCTGGAAGACCACAGCCCATAAGATCCTCCGAGTTGGGTATTACTGGCCCACTTTATTCCTAGATGTTTGCAGAGAAATCAGAGCTTGCATCAAGTGCCAAAAGTTTTCAGGGAAACAACAGCTCAAATCTCTGCCATTAAAGCCTGTCGTAGTTACAGCACCCTTTCAGCAGTGGGGATTAGACTTCATTGGAGAAATTCATCCTCCCTCAAGTGGCCAGCACAGATGGATTCTGACTGCGACAGATTACTTCACCAAATGGATAGAATCCGTCCCCACCAGGAGCACCTCTCACAAAGTAATTATTAGCTTCCTGGAAGATATCATAGCCAGATTTGGCTGCCCCAGCAAAATTGTCACTGACAATGCCACCCCTTTTAGGTATGAGCCCCTGGTTAAGTTCTGTGAACAGTTTGAGATTTCACTGATCCACTCTACTCCCTATTATCCTCAAGGAAATGGACTAGCAGAGTCTTCCAATAAAATTATGATCAAGCTCATTAAGAAATTACTGGAAGACAATAAACGGGCCTGGGATTCGAAGCTCAAATTTTCTCTATGGGTCGATCGAGTGACAACCAATAATTCCCTAGGCATCTCCCCTTTCCAACTTGTTTACGGAACAGAGGTCGTTTTCCCTACGCAGCTCGTCGTATCTGTGGCGAGATTCCTCTAGGACCTTGAAGGAGAGCCTGACCATATGGTCAGAAGGATTCATCATATGGTGGAAGTGCAGCAGATTAGAGAGCAGGTCATGAACAGGGCCTATGAGCATCAGCAGAAGATAAACCAGGATTTTGACAGGAAGGGCAGAAAGAAAGAATTCGAGTAGGGTGATCTGGTGCTCAAATGGGATGCACCCAGGCAGGACAGGGGCAAGCATAATAAGTTTGATGCCCTTTGGTTTGGGCCTTTCAAGATCCTTGAAGTATTTTCAAACAACACTTACAGGTTGCAGGATCTGGAAGGCCAAGAAGTTTTTGGTGGCCCAGTAAATGGGCATTTCTTGAAAAAATGTTTTTTGTGAGCCGCAGTCGGCTCTTTTGCCTTGTAAATAGTGTTGTTGTTTTTGTTTCCAGTTTAAATAAGTGACTCCATAGCCCAACAACAAGGCACTGAATCTGCAAAAGTGTTCTTAGAGCATCACAGGGACGACTCTATCCCCCATGGAGCCAAATGTTAGCGATATTTCTGGTTATGGGGGTAAAATGCTAAGAAATGGGTAAAAACCCACTTGTCCTAAGTTCTGAATGAAAATGCACCTGTGGTAAACGACAAGGAAATCTAGACGGTAGGATTTTGCGCGCCCGGATCAATAGCACGCAACGGATTTCGGAGCCCCCCCACCTTTCTACCTTTAAGCGGAGGGGGGGGGGTCTGGAATCCAGGGCACACCTCTTCAACGATCAAGATCAAAGCACCCAGATCAATGGCGCGCGAGGTGATTCAAGACCCCCCCCCACCTTTCTACCTTTAAGCGGAGGTGGGGGGTCCGGAATCTGGGGCGCACCTCTTCAACGATCAAGATCAAAGCGCCTGGATCAATGGTCCTCAGGCGATCCCATCCTTCTCAGCTGCTCTGGTTTTAATCAACGTGGGGCCCCCTTCCTTGTCGTGTCATCTCGCCATCCGTCCTCCACCTGACCGTGCGATGAGGCCCGCTCCTTCTAGCCCCTTCTTCATCCTCCGCCATCTATCTATCTCCTCTCCTGCGGTCCATATGATCCCTTCTCTATCCCATTGTCCACTCACCACTTTCCATGTGTCCTTCTCCCCTCCACGTCAGCCTCCCACTAAAAGCATGACCATTATATTTCATCTCCTGCCCCCTCCACCTCTTCCCTTCCGCCATGTGTCTTCCCCTGTAGCCTCTCTCACACCTCATCACCTCTCATTTCCACCCTTGTAGTCTCAGCACCACCACTCCCATTATGTTCCCCCAGCCTTCGCGATGGCCTCCACGTCTATTCGTCAGGTCGTTCGAGCTAATCCAGGTAGCAGCGCAGGAGGCCCTCCACGTCCCAAAAGTGCTGAGTTGGCCGGGTTGTCCTCAATCCCCATGAAGCAGTTATTGAGGTAGTTGG
>ML807680.1:4576-18799 GCA_009831015.1 Picea engelmannii
TGTAATGATATAGGTTTGGAACTCCAACACTTTTGTTTGAAATCCAGACTTATCAAGAATCCATTTATCTGATATAGTTTCCAACTCATGGATGGAGGTGTAATTGGTTCATTGGATCAGATGTTTCATCATGGATAACTCCCTCTGTTTATGAGAAACCTCTGGCTATAGATCACGTCTTTATTCTTTCATCAGCTGCATGCTTTACCACAGGTTTCTCTTTCCGGTCCTTGAATAATATCTTATGTACCATCTTAAAATATACTAGTACTCTTTTGTTATGGCATTTGGCCATACTGGTTTTCTTGTTTCTTTTCTAAGACATGGAGTCTTATCATCAATGAAGTGTCTCATGATTGGAGGATAGCTTTAAAAAACTCTTTTTACTTTCTCGGAAGGTGCCTTGAGAAGCTTGTATGTTTTTTTGCCTCTTGCATAGTGAGTCTAGGTAGGCATTTTATGCCTTGCTGCAATATCACTGAGCATATCAACTAGAGCAACTGGATCAATTGGAATAATGTGTTTCTCCCTCTGAACTGCTGAAGGGGGAGAAGGTGTAGTCTTACTGTCAATCTCCATCTTAGATTCTATGGATCTTTGAAAGACTATTTCTTCTTCAAGGACAATGTTTCTGCTTATCTCAATCTGTCTCTGACCAGGGATGTCGATCTGGAATGTCTCTGAAGATTCATTGTATCCTTTCTTTCTAAAGGATCTAGCTTGGACTTCTTCTCTTTGGGTACCTAAAGATACACTAGGCACCCAAATAACCTGAAGTGTTCAATCTCAGGTTTCACTCTGGTGAAGGCTTCTATTCTGGTGAAGACTCTTGTTCTGAACATATACTGCGTCATGCATGCTTCTGCCCACGAAATCATAGAAAGATTATGATCATGCATTATTGCATTGATTGTCTCAAAGATGGTTCTATTCTACCTCTTTCTCAAATAGTTTTGACTCCCTCTGAAGGATAAGCATCTTCCTTTGTTCTTGACCTGTCTGGAACAAGAAAACAATAATATCTCCTAAAGGAAAATAATGAGTACATCTCTAGAATCAAAACAATTTTAAGGATTGTTATCACAGCTACAACACTTATTTATAGTGTAGCAAACTTTAGAAATATAAGTTAGAGGAATGACAATTACAACAGTCAAACCTGGAGTCTTCACTTCCAGTGTGTTGCTTTTCTTCCAAGTCTCCTTCACTCAAGATAGCAAGTGCTTTCTTCAACCTGTTTTTTGTACTAGGACAATATTCTATCTTGAAAGAAGGTTAGGTTAGAGAACAAACTCTATGATATCARCTTTAATCCATCTAATATCTTGACTTTAATTTTGACCAAAGGTTAGTATGATGGTCATAGCTTCAACATGTAACCTAGATCAAATAAATGTCATAATAAATTGATGCATGTGAGAATAATCAAACCTGGGTTGCATTATTCTTYTGAATGTGTTGGATCTTGAGATCCCTCTGGATCTATGATAAGAGATCCCTGCTCCTACAAATACCCTTTAAAGATTAAAAATTTAAACATATGTGAGTACATACCTCTGATAGCATTTGCAGGTAGTGGCACTATTTGGTATCAGCGGTAATATTTACCAACTTCTTAAAAGACTTCAAGGGTGACTGCAACTGGTACACCAACTAATACTGCAACTGCAATTGATACTGCAACTGATTCTGAAGTTGCAACTGCAATTGATACTGCAACTTAGGGTTTTATGAGGAAACCCTAATTTTTCAAACTTCAAATTTTGAAATTCCGATCCAGGGGATAGATGCGTTGGGTTGAAGCGAGTAAGCTGGTGTAGTCAAATTTATGAAAATCCAAATTTTACCCCCTCAAACTTGACCAACGGATTTCTGGACTGGTTCTTCTAGTACTTTGTGAAAACTAGGGTTTCACTTTCTGAGAGAACTACCCACTGAAAAGGTGTGTTGAATGTGCCAAAGAGTTCCTTGGGTTAGGGCACACTTTTCTAGATGGTTTTGAGGCTAAAAATATTCTTCAATAAAAATACCTAATTTCCCTATACGACAACAGTGACGTTTTTCCTTTTTCTTGTGAAGAATGCTTGTGCAATCGGTTCTTTCAAGACCTATGCTCTGATACCATGCTGATTTTCCATAAGCTAGGTTAAGCACGTAGTTCATTTAATTTCATCATGTCTTAACCATAAACTAGAATGTTGCAGCAACCAAAATCACAAGAAGAAACATCATGCACAAGTACACAAGATATATCTTGGGAAACCCTTCTCAAACAAGGGAGAAAACCCAGCCAAATCCTTTGCTATATTCTTCAAGAGAAAGACCTTTCACCACCAAGAATGACTTAGCACAAAAGAGGGTGCTTAAGCACTAAAAACCCTAGCGCCCAAGAGAGGTGCACACCTTTTGCCAAAGAGAAGTACTTGCTGAAATTTCCAAAACATGTGAGGAGGATATGATTCTACAATGGAGAATCATCTCCTACTTATATTAGACTTTGACCAATTAGCAAGGGCATCTTATTGGCACAACAGGGCTGACCTCTCTAAGTCAAATAGACTTTATTATTATATTTATTATGATAATTAATATTCACATTATTACTTATCTTCTTTATATTAATCATATTAACATAGGGCCGACCTGTACCCGTTACATAATAATTAGGGTTACAGGTAGGTCTGACTCTTGAATAATATATAGCAAAGGATCTGATACACCCACTAGTGCTCATCCACTAGGGGCCACATCCATAGGGATGCCATGGACCTAATTCACTGCATTACACAGATGAGCCAGGTCCTCACACGTTCACATATGCTCGTTCATAGGCACATATGCTCTACAGATATGATTTACACCTGCCACCTACATGAGGATCATTTGGAGTCTTCTCGTCAACTTTGTTGCTGCTCAGAGGAGGCCATCACATCATATTCATTTATGTTCTCATGATGATGTGCCCAACACTTTTGGGATTTCCCACGTTCACCTTGTGCTCAGCCACAGACACGTCCTAACTCAATAGATCGCTCTTACATCGGATAATCATCTAGAGTTCTTCTCACTCACGTCATGGAGGAGGCCATCTTTACGTTCCTGACTCTGTCCCAGGCAGGAACCACAAACCCTTCATAGGTTCTTTCTCTCAGGTTTGTAAGCTGAGAGAAAGACTTCACATAGCTACTATGTTCCACATCTCACATGTTTGTAAGTTGGAGGATGTCTCCCATAGTTGCATTCATCAACATGAATATGGCAGGGCAATTAGGTCTCAGTGCAGTAGTAAGGGGACTTTTTGCAAACAAATCTCATCATACCCTGTAGTGGTATTTGAAAAGGATATTTTTATCTCTTGTATGACATTGGTGGTTTTTCAGTTTACTTTGAGAAATTTGGAAAAACAAATTAGAGTTAGGGAGCAATCTAGTCTTTAGGCAGTGGAATTAATTTTAGGTCTGTATAATATACTTTGGTATGAATAGTGAACTCAATGTTTCCTTCTATTTCTTTGGAAAAATATTTCTAGTAGGTACAGGGAACTCTTTGCTAGCTTCTACATGCTTCATGTCACCAAATTGTGATAGCTTTGGGACAACAATATTCTCTTTCTCGCTGGATTTTAGTAAATAGATATCTAATTCAATGGTGGATATAATAACACTCTTGGCAGGCCTTATTCATATACAGGAGTCAATCATGCAAGGGCCAACATCCCTTCAGCTTATAGGAGAGATAACATCTTCAACATCTGATATCGACTCTGTTGTAGAAGTATCACCATCCCTGTCAATTTTTTGTATATGCACAACAAGATCCCCTGCAACCTTGCTAATATTCTTCATCCCACATGGTGCACATACAATATTGTATTATTTTAATCTGTGTTCCTTTTTGGTGTTGTAGAACAAGCATGAAACATTTTATTCAGAGTGTTATTGCTACTCTACATTCAGTCTTGTTTACATTTACATCTCAAAGCATTTCCATTCTTTGATCATTACACTTTCATTAGTGCCACATCCAATCTTTAATTTGCGACTGAGTACTCACTGAAATATCATGTATTTGAATCCACATTGCATAGAGTGGAATATTGGAGGTTACCTAGATCTTTTACTTCGTTGTATACCCCATTATAAACAATGTGTATTTGCTCAACATGAATATCTTACAGAGGGGAAACACTCACATGCCACCATAATTAATTGCAAAAATCAACATAAAGTTTATTCTTTTAAGGCATGAAAAGAATTGAGCCTCAATGATAGGCTCCACCGCTACAACGTATGCTACAGGTATGCAAAAGAAATGGTAAAGTGACCAAAAATACTAAAAAAAAATGCAGAGTAGCGCCACAAGAAACTGACGTGGTGTAAAAATTAGTAAAAAAAACTTACCATAAAGCCTTTTGGGGTGGCATAATATGCATTGAGCCATTGTCATAAAATAGATCTAACATATTGTGATCACATAGAGAAAATTTTAATGCCATTGGACATAGGCAAGTGGGTATCACTATTTGGTCATATTTTCGGTTGTTAAGAAGATTGTATCCTGCCTCCTTGTTGTAGTTCCCATGGGTTATGGTTTCAGAGATAAAATTACTGAAAATTATAGATTACTGAAATTACTATTTCTACAAATGTTGTCAGACGATTCATTTGACTCTGCTATGTATATAGTAGCTAATACTCTGTGGATCTGATTATGCATTTAGATAAAAATATCAAGACATGAATCCTCATCCCTAGAAACATTTTTGAGTTTGCTTATTTGTTTGTCGTCATGGATATTTCTGTTTTATTGATAAACCAAGCCACTGTTGACACTCCTAAATGCGTTGATCTCATTGTGACAATCAATCTCTTAGTTTTGACTCGGGAAAAACTCTTCAAAAGATGGGAAAGTACGAAAATATAAAATACACATTTTTTTTTATGAAAAAACATAATCCATAGCCTTGAGATCAAAAATATCAATCTTGTTGATCTGTGGTTTAAAATATGAAAAAAAGAGAAACAATGGTAAAAATGAACCAAATTGGCTCTTCACTGGGCTTTTATATGAAACCGGACTAGTTTTTCCTGTAGGCCATTCAATAAAATTCATTGACTAGTAAATGATCCTTGAGTACTTGTGGCCCTGTGGGTTAAGAGTAAATTTTTTTTTTTTTTAACTTACTAATTTGGGATATTCCTCAAGGTTTTTACAAAATACATAACCATTGCAAGTAGGATTACATTCTAACTTTACAGACATTGGGTTAGCAACCATTGTTGGGTAATCTGCTCCAAATTCACGTGAGCAAACACCGTTTGTTGAGAATTGAGATAAGGTTTTTAAGTTTGCTTTTAATATTGTACTTACAGGAAAGGATCATGTTGATGTGACAAGCATTGGACCAATTATGATTGTATGGCGAGCTACACATTCATTTTGGCGGTTGCAGCTTGTCTAAGTAATGTCTATGAGTTTGATTTTAATATCCTGTTTGCAGAGAATGGTTATGAGGCAACTCTTACTCTTACATGCTCAAGGAAACTTAAAATAGAGTTTTTCTCATGCTCATATCGAATGATTGAAACATATGGTCCAAGGAAATACTTGAATTCATAGCATTGGAGAAATCCCTGCAAGGTGCTAGAGTGGTGAGAAAGATTGAATGTATAGCATGGGAGAAATCTCTGCAAGGTGCCAGAGTGATGAGAAAGATTTTGTCAAAAGAAGTTTTGAAATTAGATATAATCAAATGACGCTCTAGGCTTGCATTAAATTCATCATCGTATTTATTTGTTTGTATTGTGTAATGAAAGCTTATTTATTTCTTGTCTGGAGTTAATTTTGAATTTTAAAGTGCTTTCATTGTCCTAGACTGAGATTTTGATTTTCAAACCTTCTGTTGATTCTTTAAATGATGAGTTCTAGAAAATCAGACCCTACTTTGATGCTAAATGCAGGGGGTTGGTTACATAATCTCACTAAACTATTCAACTGAACTCTAGATAAGATTTTTTTTATAGAAATTTCAACACTACCTTCACCTAAATCTTAGAGTGCAGAGGTCTGCTACAATATTATTCTTCTCCAATGGGATAGACGATTATTATTCTCTTACAAGGAATTCCGTCAAACTTCACATTTTTCGAATGTGGTACAACCATTCATTTAAAAGACAGTATCTGGTCAATGAGTAACATTTAAAGTTAATCTAAATTATAATTTTAATGGTTGATGGATAGGGGATTGAATAGAAATTCACGATGATAAAGGGGAATTGCAAAGTAAGAAACAAATTTGTAAATAATCTTCCCATGAAGATTAACATGGAAGAGTGCAAGAACATCCAGTCCAATATTATTATGGGTGAAGTGGCTGAACAAGTAAGAAAATGTGATGTTTAAAAAGGTATTCTGCACACATTGGATGCTTATGCAACATCAGTGGAGGATGCATTTCCACGTCAAACTTATCAACCTGAAAAAAAAATCAGGACTTGGCCTCTATAGGAACTTGCTAAGAAGTGAAAATGAAGTAAACGACCAGAGCATAAATCAGTTTGTTTGTTTAGGGAAAAAGGCAAAGTTTGTGGGAATTCTCTCTCCTATTAATTGTACTTATGGACAAATAAAAATACTAACCAGTGAGAGGGAAAAAATGCCAGATGTAAATCTTGTTTTTGTCTGAGTTATCCAAGTGTAGTGCAAACTAGAGCATAACAGAGACATTTCAAAGCAATAAACTTTCTCCTTCTAATGTATTTTCAAGTCACTTATCTTGTGGGTGTTGTGACTTGGCATTTTTAAGACTTTAACAACTAGCTTCTCCATGTTCTCCTTTAGGGTGATTTTATTCATTCTGTGGCAGAGGAAAACAAAAATTGCAGCACTTGCATGAAGTCACCACTACCAGAATGAGGTAGTATCAATCCGAGTGCAAATAATCCACTGACTTTGTTGTTGCATCATGAAGCACAACTATGATTTTATTTGTTGTATCAGACCTTTTTCATAACATAAGAAATAGGCAACTTCCATTTTTGTAAGCATTTTTGTGTTACAAACACAAACCTGTAGATATCATGTCTTTGAGAATTTATGGTACCTCACTCATTATGGATTGAGTTCAATGATTGTTAATTGAATGGTGTTGGAACTTAACCAATTTCTGCGTGAAACAAGGGCATCAAATAGGGTTTCTTTCCTTGGATTTGACAGGTAGAGGACCAAAAAAATAGGTCAACCCAAAATTTGGAATCACATAAAAAACGATTCAATGTTGTATTGACTAGTAATTTCATCTATCGTCTAAATTGTTTTTAACCTACAATAGTAATTAACCAAAATGTCAAAGATATAAACACAATCTCTGCTAGAATCACAAAAATATTTTCCCGCGGTATCAAATACTAAAAAACAGAGGGATAGAAAATTGCAAATCATGTATCCCATTTTTGAGAAGCAACTCATCTCCAAGCTCTGTTATCATGGGCATTCATTGCTAATTATGTGCTTTCATTGATTTCCCTTTCACAGGTTTGCAGATTGATTGACTTGTCAATAAATTCTACAATCTTTTGAGTATTCACAGCGGCCAGATTGTTTTGAAATGCGATAAATATGTTGAATAAATTACCCCACTGATTGCTTCTTGTTAGTATGTTGAGATACAGAATGAGAAGAGTGATATCAAGGGTTATCCTTTAGCTACAATGGCTCTTCTATCAGTGGCAGAAAGACAACTATGTTGTAGTCATCAAGTAGTTTTCCAACATGTAGAAGAAAGGACCAGTGTAATTTATAGTAGAAAGAGGATTGATTTGAGGTTGTTGTTGGGCAGTCCAACATCAAAACATCAACAACAATATATTCTAGAAAGTAAAGGATTTCATACATACCCCAACTACCAAAATATTAAAATCTCTTATTATTCTAAGTTCTATTGAAACGCTTAGCACCGGTGGTTTTGTAGTCAGTGCACTAATATTTCACAAAGAATGACATCAAAAGACCCCAAGGATATCACCTCACTAGGATCAAAGTGGAACAAAAAATATCACAATGATCTAGGATATGCCTTATAAAATCATGTGCAATAGGGGCTTATATATAGAACTCTCTCCATCAATACTACTATTTCTAACCCTCAAAGTGGGGCATTCCTCATCTTGTGCTATTTTGACCATGTCAACGAGGGTGTTTCTCCAATGTGGATTAATTAATGGGGAAATATCATTTATTCAAGCATACCTTAGACCAAATATATTCCTTCAAGATGGATTCTTGATCAAGGGAAACAAATTTTGTATATGATGCCCAAAGTCCCTAAAGAGATGAGGTACATTCTTCAAACCTGCTAGAGATGCACCTCCAAATCTGGACATAAAGAACACAAATAAGGGTAATCATAGATCTAGCTCATTGGGTTGAGATAACTACTGGATATTGCCTTATTTCTGTAGGTAATCCTTCAATACTGAAATATGCAAATCACATTGAACAGATCTAGAAACCCAAATATATGCTTCTATGCAAGTTATGTCAAGGCTTCTCACTTTTCATTGTTCAAGCACAATCCTGGAGACAAAGCTATTTTAGTCTCAATTTTATTTATGCTATTGTAGATGCCTTGTGAACATGCTGAAAACTTGCTGGAAGCATTTTTAGGTTTGAATCCCCCATGTGCCAAGAAAAAATAAAAAAGTATGTCTTGATGCTATCAAATGGTAGTGAATGCACCCTAATTACTAGTATCTTACTCTCACATATGTGCCCTGTATATAATCATTTTTATGCATGATCAAATCTAGAATGACTCATCCATATGTGTATACTCTGACTTATATGAAGAATCCATCCCAAGGGAATCTGGAGGACCTCTGAAATATGTTCACAACAATAGCACCCAATAGTAGAAATAGAACATAGGAATTAGCAAAATAGAACCACACCATGCTTCAGAACTGAGGTAAATATGAGGTGTTTTAACTTTTCATCACTGCTAGGCTCTAGCATCTACACCATACTGTTAATTCATCCTATAGTGTACAGACTAGAGTCATAACTGTGAATACCATGCATACTTTTCAAGATGGGAAAGCCTAACAACTTGCACAAACATACAGTATTTTCTATAGCCGTAGGGTAAAGATTCTACGAAATGATGATTTTTTCCGGGGATATTTGCCCGAAATCCGGCAAGAAATTGTTGGGTTCATAGATTTGAGTGATTATTTCTGTAGTATCYGAGTGCCTTGGGAGTTTTTCAGCATGCTGAATCCATTTCTGCATTCAGAAATGGATTTTGAACAACAAAAAATAGTGATTAGTGTAAATTTATATCGCCGGATTCTGGCTAAAAAAAACATTTCATAGAACAGCTAGCCAATGCCTTTTCTATATCTATGTGGTTACCATATTCAGAATAGCCCCTTTCCAGGGTGACTTTGATGCCAGAATCGCTTCCTCGTTCATAATATATATATATATATATATATATATATATATATATATATATATATATATATATTCAACAATGGTAGACTATATGATGTATTTATATGAATCTTCCCTTTCATTAACCACCAAAACGACCAAAAATATATGGTTGGACCTAGTGTGTGCTACCATAGGTCAGCCCCATCCAGATTTCCATCTATACATTTATGTCAGCCCCATTAACCTTTCTGATGTGCTACCAGGAAAAGATGAAATGCCAATACTAAAAAAAGGTCCGAAATGACTTCTGGGGATACTTCTTTCAATTGGAATAATTCTCTACCTATTGGAACAAATCAAAGTTACCTTGTTTATTATTTGAGAGACCTTACAATAAGCCAGAATTACACCCCTTGCATGCTAATGTATATTTCAGAGTTTTACAATTGATGATCTGTTGTAGGTATCATTCAAGGTGAAATTCAACTGCTACAGGTGTCAAAACCTTCCTTGCTACTGTAAATAACCACCAATTAGATCTGGGATTTTCTCAACGTAAAAAAAAAATCTGTCTCCTTGCTTGAGTTTTAAACGCCGGTATCCTTACTCCTATAGAAATCCCCTCAGACAGTTTCATGCTTGAAAACATTGGCAATTGGTAGCACTAATTCTTCCTTCAGAGATGATATGTCATAGCTCGCCCAAAGGATTGTGACTAATGATTTTGAAACTTGAGCAACCATTTCATTGTCAATATCTATGGTGTTGTCTTCTCAATCTAAAATGTGAAGGTATGTAATGGTGTTTGATTGCCAACAACAGTCTTGATATGACCAAAGTCACGAGATCTGGCACTACTACTAAGATAGACAAATATGTTACAATGTCATCTACAAATGAATAAAAGAGTGATCAATAGTGGAAAGCTCTAGACCAATCTTCTGTTTGTGTTCGACATTCATTATATCAAGTGGGTGAATAGGCCTTCGAGTATTTTAAGTCAACTAGACAAGTTTGGGTTGGGCAAAACACAGGAAATAAAGGAAGCCCCAAAAAAATTAACTTTAAAATGCAGGAAATTGCCAAGAAGATAGTGTGTTTAGAAAAAAATACCTATATAAGTACAGTTTAACAAGCCATAATCATATTCTGGTGGGATGAAAGTGTCTGTGTAAGGAGAAAACACTAGGAAAATTATGTCTATACCTCTATCACTAGTCTAAAAGGTCGAGTAGGGGTGGGCCTGACTTGTTTCTTACATATTTCTTCCCAGTTCTTCCATACTGGTGATCCTCTTTCTGTGGAATCAAAACTCTGATTTCTTCCCAGTTCTTCCATACTGGTGATCCTCTTTCTGTGGAATCAAAACTCTGAGACAGATGCAAAATCTAACAAGTTTTATCGGTCCAAATTCATACAAAATATGTGAAAACTGGTCTAAAGAATATAAGAAAATGCAGTTCCTTCTAAATACAATTTATTGAGCACAATCATCCAAAGAAGAAAATGCAGTTCCTTCGGTATACAATTTATTGAGCACAATCATCCAAAGACTTTGCTCTAGAACCTCTCAAAAACCAGAAATTAAAGGAAGATTGAAAAATATATCAATGATAAAAGAAAAAAGTGATGACTCCACCCATACCTTTTTGCTTCTTCTTCGGCTGCCAGAACTGCATAGGAAAAAGAAAAATAATGATTTATTACCATCCTTAAAAGAGATAAAATTATCATTTGGATTTTCCTAAAAAAGACATAAAACAGATAATTGCCCAAAGAAAAACACAAAATAGGACCTTAGCACTGAATCTTAAAGTGCCAAAATGACTACTTGGGTTCCTCTCCAAAAACTAATGAATGTGAACGTGATTATCTATCCTTCAATTAGATTGTCAGAAATGGTAGTAAATAAGGGTTCGCCCTAAAACAAATAGATTGGCATATCTCATCAAGAAGGTACAAATCGATACTTAGGATTCTCTCAGACAGAGCAGCACGAAAATGAATTCTGAAAAGAAGGATTCAAATATTCAATGTAGATTATCTTCAAAGTATACTTAGGATTCTCTCAGACAGAGCAGCACGAAAATGAATTCTGAAAAGAAGGATTCAAATATTCAATGTAGATTATCTTCAAAACTTTGAGAAAGTGAACAAGAAAATGATTTGGAATTGAAGGTCAAGAGGGGCAAGATTAACAAGCACAAATCTTTGAAAAATAAACCCTTCACTTTGGGACCAGCTTACCAATTTCATAAACCTATATACTTTTTGAGCTGGTCCCAAACTGGGAAGTATATACAAGCTATTTCTACAATGACATAAAACTATGATGGGATATCGTTCCACATTATTAAATACTTTAACAAGTACTGAAGAAGGTGACTAATTTATGACTAAAGGTGACTAATTTATGACTAAAGTTTTTGTGTGGCTACCTAACCTTGTTAGTTATAAAAATGGAAAACTATATACATGGACCAAGATTTGTCCCATAGGAGACTTGAAAGACTCAGGAAAGGACAATGAGAATAGAACTCTTAAATCGATGATTTTTCTGAAGAAAAAAAAAAAATACATGTATCAGTCTCAAATGGAAAGAAGGACAAGAGGCACATGATTCTCAAGAAATGATTTTAAATGGGAGAACCAAATGGCTGTATTAAGTTGATATTATTTGAGTGAAAAAAACTAGTCAACAATGGTATTGTTCTATGCACGGAGAGTTGAAAGAAAGATATTTTAATAGACCAAAGATTGAACCTAGAAAATCAAAGGTGACCACTTTAACATGGGCATGAGATGGAGCCATTTTAAGAGAGTATCACCATGATAAGTGAATAGGTAGTAGATATGCCTCTATCCCTTGTAAGAAAACAAAGATGAGATTTACAAATACAACATACTTGGTAAAGGGGAACAAACTGATTTGGAATGATGGAAAAGGAGGAATAGAGCTGAAATGTAGTATTTTTAAGTTTTTTATTTTTCTGTGCAATACAAAAATATGTTGTAATACTTCAGTGGAATACAACCACCTTGTTGAAGCTAGTGCAAGTATCTAGATCATAAGGTTACCTTGTTGTCAGAGTTAGGCTCACTTAGTTATCTTACACCCAACAATTTGTAGTTAAAAAATTTAAGTTGCAAGCCAAACCTTCTCTTTTTCCATTTTGTAGTTTAATTTGTAGGCCAATGGGGCTCTTGGAAGCATCTAGCCTTCCATGGGACAACTAGCGATCCTTCAACTTATCTCAGGTCATCAAGGATGTCTTAAAGACATCAATGGCCAATAGTAAGGTACTTAAACTTCTGTCGAAATTTTTTAAAAGCATGTTAGTTGAATCCAAGTTATTTGAATGCAATGTTGATGTAAGTGCTCAGCTAATTCTCATCAACATAACTCTCATCCAATTAGAACAATTCTAGTAAAGCCCCAATGTTTCCTTGGTGAAAACGAAGTAAAAAGTGATTTCCGATTAAGTCCAAAACTTGTCTTGCCTGGGTGAACATGAGGTAAAAAGTGATTTCTGGTTAAATCCCAAACTTGTCTTACCTTGGTGAAGATGAAGTAAAAAGTGATTTATGGTTAAGTCCCAAACATGTCTTCGAGGACCATGAAATATACAGGGAATCATAGAAAGTTTTCTTGTTTCATAGTTTCTATACCTAATCCAATGTTATGTCCTCAACTTGTTTTTGCTAATTTCTAGTTAAGCTAAGTTGAGTGCATTGCCCTTGTACCGGGTTTCATTTTTTCATTTCTTAAATCATGTTTTGTTTGGACATGCTTCAATCCGGGTTACTGATTATTATTCTGACTATTCTTCTATTTATCTTTGTTCTTCCTCTAGTAGTAAACCCTCCTGGTCATGGTGACTTAGAAATTTTCATCATTTGAGTCTAGGTCTGGTGCCCTTATGCTTTTAATGCCATTGTATGCATGAAGCTCACACAATGTAATTGTCTACCTATACAGGATAAAATGTTTTGTTGCGACCTTGCTATTTTCTTTCTAGTTCTCTGCTAAATCTTTGTATGGATAAAATTGGTCTGATTCTCTCTGCATTTTGTCTTCTCCTTCATTTTAGGATAGAAATATTTAATATGCATTATATATCAAAGCTAAAGTTGCATCAATCATTGTAAAAAATTGGCATAGCAATCAACAAATTTTTATCTTACAATAAAAGTGACGTTAATAGAATTGCTTACACAATCACCTCAAACAGGAGGTTAGAAGCCCATGTGTCCTGACTGGACCTTTACTCACCAAATCAAGGAACTGGATTTTACTACAAACATTGGTAAAATGAACACATATAGTAGCAATAGCAAATTTTTGACACCTTGAGAATGTTGAAACATTCAACTCAACTTCTACCTAAAATTGGACAATTTTTACAATATTTTTTATAGAGAAAGTCTGGCCCAAGGCTGCGGGGGAGTGCGCCCCCCGCCCCCCCTTGAACCTGCTCCTGAATCATGCTCCGAAGGGGAGCGTTTTTAGGGAGCGCGCTCCCTCATCAAAAAATGTGTTCCCTGTTTTTTGAGGGAGCGAACACTCCGTGGACGCTCCCTGAGTGCTCCCAAGGGAAAAAAACGCTCCCTGAGCCCACGCGCGTGAGGAGGGGGAAATTGTTTTTTTTTTTTTTCATTTTTTTTGAGAAATGACTCATGGGAAAGGTAGCCTAGGGTTATCTAAGAGGTCAAAACACTCTTTCACTCCCATTTCTCTCATTCTATTTCTCATTTGTCTATTTCTTTACTAAGAGGGTTTTGACTC
>ML807680.1:24157-37193 GCA_009831015.1 Picea engelmannii
GGTGAAGTATCTCTAGGTTTCATTTCCTATGGCTTTTATCTTTTACCAGCTGCTTTTACCCCCTGGGACTTTAGCCCCTTCTTCCCACAAGACAAAGTGTAACCCTCAAAAGGTCATCCTAATGGTTGGACTAGGAGAATGGGATGAATGAATGGGAGATAATATGTAAAATGATAGAATGGTGGGAGCAGACGATGGCTTTGCAAATCCCTCCTGGCGGCTAACCAAAACCCATGAATAGAAGCTTGCTAGGTCACCCCATAAATCCCCCCAACAATGGTCAAGTGGATTAGTGTAAGATCCAAGCAGTTATCAGAAATGTAAGGAACCTGATGCATATATAAGAAGGTTATAATGATCAAAGAGGAAACATACCATGATACCTTGGACCAATTACCTCATGGAGCAAGAGCCTTCTCTGATGCAAGTCCAAGCCGATGGTGATGGAAGCTGTTGCTGCTAATAGGACAAATCTGGTGAAGAAAAAGAAGGATGGGCCCTCCAGGGCCATGCTCAGGTCAATCCTGCTCTCGGTACTTCATGTCTAGGACCTGTGGGCCTCGAGACATGATCTCCTAGTTATCCCTAGAAAATGGGGATAACAGGACCTAATATCATATACATCTTTCGGGGTAGGCAATTCCATAATGGATCTGATCTTTTCAGGGTCTACTGCCACCCCTTCCTTAGATATGACATGGCCTAAGAAATGGACTTAATTATGAAATAAATCGCACTTACTAAACTTAGCATAGAGATGATGCTCTCTTATTACTTGAAGTATGAGTCTAAGATGTTCTTCATGCTCTTCCTTGTTCTTGGAGTATATTAGGATATCATCAATGAAAACCAATACAAATTTGTCCAGAAATTTGTTGAGTACATTATTCATTAAGCACATAAAAGTGGTGGGGGCATTGGTTAACCCAAATGGCACCACCACAAATTCATAGTGACCATACCTCGTTCTGAAGGTTGTTTTGTGGATGTCTTCATCCTTAATCCAGACTTGGTGGTATCCAAAACTCAAGTTGATTTTCAAGAAGATGGTAGCACCTCCCAGTTGGTAGAACAGGTCATCGATTTTGGGTAAGGGGTATTTGTTCTTTATGGTTGTCTTATTGAGTTTTTTTTAATCTATGCATAGTTGGAGTGTACCATATTTATTTTTCACAAACAGGACGGGCGCTCCCCACGGAGATACACTGGGTTGGATGTAGCCTTTTTCCATCATCTCCTTTAGTTGTAGCTTGAGCTCAACTAGCTCTGGCGTGCTCATCCTATATGGCGCTCTAGATGCTGATACCGCTCTTGGTGTAAGCTCTATCAAGAAATCGATATCCCTTCTTGGAGGTAGACCTGGTACTTCTTTGGGGAACACGTCCTTGTACTCTCTTAATATGGGGTGGTCCTCTAGGTTTGGTTTGTCATCCTCAACGGATTCCAACACCTGTGTTGCATATAAGGAACACCCTTTCCTGCAATACTTCTCAATTTGAAGGGCCGATATTTTTCTCACTAAGATAGGCTTCTGAATCCCTTGGAGGTCCATCTTTCTCCCTTCTTCGTTTACACATTCTAAATTTTTATAATAACAGTCCATTTTAGTTTTATAATCAACCAACCAATCCATACCAATCAACAAGTCATAAGATCCCAGGGGGAAGCATGTTAAGGGTCGCTTGGGTGGGCAATCCACCCATGATGAATTGGCAAGCTAGTATGGCCTATGCCACCTTTCTTTTGGTCCCAATGGCTAGTTGTACCAACCATGGTTTAACATGTCTAATTGGTTGTAGTTTACACTTATTGGCAGTCTGAGGGGCTACATAACTCAAATTAGAACCTGGGTCAATTAAAATAGAAATTTGATGGTTGGCGATCGTACTTTCCCGCTCCACTACTGAAGCTTGGTGGTCGGCTTGATTATTGTCTAGGGCTGCATAGATTCGTGGCATTATACTAGCCACATCATTGACAGTGGTAGCTTCTTGGATATTGTATACCCCCTTACTATTTTTTTTTCTGTGTGGGCAACCCCTCAATCTATGATTTTCTCCACAACCCCAACATTTTAAGGGTTCCTTCTTTAGGTTATCGATCTTTGTTGGGACTATCTGAAAAGGTTTATTTCCACTTTGAGAGGGGAAATTTTGTTGATATACACTTCTAGCAGGAAGGCTCACCCTAGAATCTTTTCCATAGTTCTTAAATCTTGAGGATTTAAACCTTTTCTTCTGGAATCCTAAACTACTCTTCTTCTTCCAATCCTCGTGGGGTCTTGTCTTGCTCCCAAACTATTCATAATAATACCTCGCCTTCCGAATAGCTTCTTCTATGGTCCTTGGTTTGTCGAACTCAATCCTATCCTAGTAGGTATGAGGTAACCCACTAATGAACTCCTACATTTTTTCTTTTTCATCTTTTATGTAGGGTACATACCTCAGTAGTTCAAGAAATTTATTGACAAATTCCTCTATGGTGAGTTGTCCTAGTCGGATTTCATAGAATTCCTTATTTTTCCCATCCATGTCTTCCTCCGATAGATATTGCTTCCTGAAGTATTTCTCAAACTATTTCCATGACAAGTCCTTCTCAGGGACTCCTTTCACATTCCTAAGCTCTTCCCACCATATCAAATCCTTTCCATTCAGGTTGAAGATGGTTATTTGAGCCTTCAAGTTTTCTAGAGTAGCCATGGACAATAAAATACTTCTTTAAACCAAGTAGCCAAGCTTCTGCCTCTTCTCGCTTCTCAATCTCTCTGTCGAAAGAGGGTGGCTTGGATTTCTTGAACTCTTCAGGACCATGGGTTTTGGAACGCTTCTGTTTCTTTCCTTTCTTCTGAGAGTGTGAGTCGGCCCTGCTACTAGAAGATCCTTCGGAGTTGTTAGCTTCCTTTCCAGAGGACTCTCCCGATGAGTGTCCCATGTCTCCAGGTTGGAACTTCTTCATGTTACTTCTCCCAGTGGGGTCACTTATGGAGCCATGTTTTCGGGTCTCAAGTGGACTTCAACTTCTCTTCTTTTGTCATTAGTCTGCATTATTGGTTGCGGGTTCATGCTACAATTGCCTCTGGATGTCAGATAAGCTCTGTAGAAAGATTGGGTTAATTTGTGTTCATTTCTCTTGCTCCTTTATCAATCTCTCATTGTCAGCCTTGAAACTATGTAACTCGACCCTGAGGCTCGTTATAGTTTCAGCCATATCTGGAGGGGTTTCCACCGCTCTCCTTTCATCATATTCTCCGTCTCTATTGTGGGAGCCATCCCCCATTTCATGACACGTCACCATCCTTTAGTATTGTAGTTTTCCCGTGATTCACTGACTTCTCGAGTGTTGACAAAAAACACTTATTGTTAGCTAACAGTCTATTAGTTCATGAACAATACACGGTTCAATTTCTTAATGCACACACACACATTCAATTTCTTAATGCACACACACACAATAGAAAGTTTCATTCATTTCTTTAATAACATTTTTAAATCAGAATTTTTAAGAAAGAGGTAAGGTAGGGAGTCGTTCTTTTAAAAGTACTCTAAATAGATTTTTTAAGTGACTCATCCATGAGCCCAAGCAGGTCAAGTGTTGTAACCATGCTCTGATACCATTTTGTAACACACCCACGATGAGGAATAGAATTCTCTTTTATTTTTTATTTTCTTTTCGATTTTCTTAAAGGACAAAATCTCCATTCATGGTCCCTAATTTGGAAGGTCAGGGAATAGGTCCGACTTCCTGGTCACTGGGTCATTCTTTCCCCTTGAGGTGAAGTAGCTCTTTGGTCCCTATTGGAACCTTCACTAAACAAAATCCACAGGTCCTTGTGCAAAACTACGCCTGTGCGAACTAGAACGAGGCGCAATCTCTTCTCCCATGTGACCACGACGCTATGACCATGGTCCACACCAAAAGATGTTTCACATCTCGCGACCTCGGGAATATTCGTGCGATACAAACCCAACTCTCCAACCTCCTAAATATCGAAATACGACTAAGGGCCTAGAAAACACTAGCCCTCTCTCTTATGCACTCGACGTGAGCCTCTACCCCACATGACCACGGGCTGTGACTGCACGCCTATGCAAAAGGTGCATCACAATATCGCATATTGGGACTTTCTAAATGAGCCACCTCGATTCTCCCAATAGTTGATTCCCGACAAGAGCTTAGCACTGGCTAGATCATCTCATATCCTCCTCCACGTGACCACCACCTGTGACCACAGACCAAGCCCAAAAGGCGCGTCATGTTTCACGACTTTGAGACTTCTACATATGAGTCAACTCTGACTCCCCAACTCCCAAGCTCCAAAAAGGGCTAATGTTCCTTAGCTCCTCCTTTGGCCTCCATCCATGTGACCATTCACTATGACCTGGGACCTACCTCTAAAGCGCGTCCAAACTTCGTGTATCGCGAGTTTTTGTTGCTTCCCTCTTTGAATTTTCCCTCCAGCGAGTTAGCAAAATGTTGGTCTCTCGCCACGCGTCTCTCCAAATGGACAGTTTTGATAATGTCGAGATGATCAACGACTATGATATTTTCGGAACGATCAATGGATGTGATATTTTCGCGAGTTCGCGTTTCGTGAATTCTCACAAATGGCTCTTTGACTTTTCCCTCTTGCGAGTCAGCAAAATATAGGTCTCTCACCAAGTGTCTCTCCAAATGGATGGTTATGATGATGTCGGGACGATCAATGGCTGTGATATTTTTGGAATGATCAACATTTGTGATATTTTTGCGAGTTCGCATGTCACGAATTCTCACAAATGGCTCTTTGACTTTTCCCTCCTGTGAGTTAGTGAAATGCTGGTCTCTTGCCACACGTCTCTCCAAATGGACGGTTCTAATGATGTCGGGAYGATCAATGACTGTGATCTTTTTGAAACGATTAGAGGCTGTGATCTTTTCAYGAGTTCATGTTTCAYGAATTCTCACGAATGGCTCTTTGACTTTTCCCTCCTACGAGTCAGCGAAATGCTGGTCTCTCTCCACGCATCTCTCCAAATTGACGGTTTTGATGATGTCGAGATGATCAACAGTTGTGATCTTTTCGAAAYGATCAACTTATGTGATCTTTTCACRAGTTCACGTTTCACAAATTCTCACGAATGGCTCTTTGACTTTCCTCTCCTGCGAGTCARGGAAATGTTAAGCACTCACCACGYGTCCCTTCCTCAAATCTAACTATTGTGATGGACCACAGATCTTCCTAGACGGATCTCATTCATTCAGCTTCCAAAAGATAGAATACTCCCTTTCGATACTTGGATTTCTCGCTATCCCTCCCAAGATTCATCGGTTATGAAGGATTTAGGAGTGTTACTGTCTTTCTCCTAGACTTAACACGTAGAGGGATCTTCGGCACAACTATTGCACTACTGCATCCGGTCTAGGACTTAAGTGGTTCTAGGTTTCTGCTTACCATGTAGAGAGAGAGCATGTGCATATCTGCACTACCTTTCCTKAGATTAATAGACTCCGTCCTCATAGAGATTGCAGAGTTCAACCTCTGCATTCAGGGAAGTACTCACTCGGCTCTAGGATGGTGATGAAATTCCTTGGGGAAAATGCCTTCGAGTGATTAAACCGGGGTGCATGGAACTCCAATCGAGATTATAGGCTCTCAAGGAAATGAATGCATATTTGTAACTTAATCATCTAATATAGAGAAAGAAACCTTTATAGATATGTAAATATTCGCATGCACCCATTATTTACAATTCAAAAACATAAGGCAAGAAAACACTTATCAGAACTATAGGGTGTGATGTGATTGCTGAAAGGGGTGCTCATTTCCACCCAACCATAGGCTCTGTCACTCCCCATGGATTTATCATTGGTCACCCCCGAGCTTAAGCCATGATGCTTTCGAGATTTGATCTCTTACTTCCAAATCAACAAAAGTTAGGGATGAAGGTTACTCTCCTTCTCCTAATATAGAATATAGATCAGGACGAAGGTTACTCTCCTTATCCTGGTTAAATATCTAATTTTTGTGATTAGAACTCATTGTTTTCACTTTCAATCCTTCCTCGGACATGAGAGCTTCTCCTCTCGTCTCCACACACTTTCCCCTCCCCCTTTGCCCATACCCCCTCTTTATTTCTTGCCTTCCTCCGTAAGATTGTGTGTGGCTCAAATTTCCATGTCCGTTGTCAGGTCTGGGAGCCTTACAGATGGGCAGTCTGCCCCATCCCCTCATGAACTCTTGAGGAGGCCTTCCCACCTACCAGCCTGACGAGAATTCATTCCTGGGTCAAAGGGTTGTTTTGATCTGAGCAATTAAATTCCAGCATGGCACTGGTTCAGTGGAGGTTAACACAACCATTATGGGTCCCCTCCACCACCTTTTCATTAGCAATCGTGGTCTCTCTCTTAGCACATCCCCTCTTTCAACAGTCATGCAACGCGTAACATTTTCAATTAAAATAATCAGAATATACATTCATCGACCTTCTACACAAGGTCCATCAAATCCAACATTCACACTTTTAATTTTTCCATAGTTCCTCGGCCCATATAGTTCTATTTACAGACTGGGGGAAACAGGGTGTTACATTATACAGTAAATGTAAATGAGTTTTAGGTGGTCAAATGGAGAGGACTCAATGATAATAATTTTCTAACTCAGAAATATGGACTAGCATGCATAAGCAATTGAGGTCTGGAATCAAATTTAGTCAGTAAGTTGGAATAAGGGCGAATAGAGGGAGGACTTTGGAGAGGAGAGTGTAGAGGTCTGTTGTGGACATCGGGTCTTCCAACAACCTAAGGAGGAAAAACTTAAATGCAAGATCCTCATGAATTCAAATCTCAAAGAAACTAAAAGAAATTATAACAGATAGCATTCATCATAATACAATCATAACAATCCATGTGAATCAGTCAATCATGAACTCTCTCTGTATCAGAGGAAATTAAGATGGAGCAAGAAAGATGACATAGATTAACCAAGATGTCTCAAAAACAAATACCTAACCAGAGAACCAGTGTTCTTCATAAAAATATTACAATAGCAAGGAGCCTAGCTCAACCATTTGACCATAACAAGATATCATAACTAACTACTTATACTCAGAACTACTGCAACCACCAGGGGTGTGATCAAACCATTGCATTCAAAGTTTTCAGTTGGTGCCTGCTCTGTTAGACTATGCAAGCCTTCTTCCGTGAGATGTGAGCCTGGATTAGTGTGGGCTCTGCGAGAAAATCCGTCCACCAGGGAGCTTTGGACTGACAATCAGCCCCCACGACCCTTCTCTCCATGCATTCCATTTATGGGGTGAGACGAGGTCTCAGCCACCACCCCCATTTTCAGTAAATACCTTCATCGGGATCAGGATGAGGTCTAACACCCATGAATGTTCCAGGCGGTGCCCATGACTTCTTCAAGTCAATCCCAATGCCTCAAGGCCAAGCAAATCTTCTTTTGTGACCAAATACGCATTGGGGTTCTTGAAGGAATTCTCCCTCTGGTTCCACCTGGATCACAGACCAGTCAATTATATGATTAGTATCATGTACATATTTCTTTAATAATGAAACATGGAAAACATTATGTGCCTTTACAGTGGGAGGAAGTGCTAGCCTATAGGCTACGTGTCCCACTCTATCTAAGAATTCAAAGGGTCCACAATACCGAGGTGCTAATTTGGCACAGGCTCCCATTCTCAAGGAACTCTTCCTGGGTCTAACTCTGAGATAGACATGGTCTCCGGTCTTGAACTCTCTGAGAGTTCTCTTTCTGTCGGCGTAAATTTTCTTTCTATCCTAAGAAATATTCATATTTCGTCTTATCTGAACCACTTGTTGTTCCATTTATTTCATCATGTCGGGTCTAATTGTAATTATGTCCACTGGATTGCTTCAGCTGATTGGAATCTTGCACTGTCTACCATAGAGGGCTTCAAAAGGGCTCATCTTCAATGATTCTTGACAATCGTTGTTGTAGGCAAACTCTACCAATGGTAGGTAGTTTTCCCACTTCTTAGGATGATGCATTGCATGCATCCTTAGCATGTCTTCTACTATCTGGTTCACTCTTTCTATATGTCCATCAGTTTGGGGATGATAAGTTGTGTTGAATAACAATTTTGTCTCCAAACCGGCCATTAGGGATTTCCAAAAACATGAAGTGGATTTGGTATCTCAGTCAGATACAATTTCCTTGGGCATGCCATGTAGTCTGAATATCTCCTTCATGACGATTTTGGCAATATATATCACATTGCAAGTTGACTTGAAAGGGATGAAATGAGTAGACTTTCTCAGCTTGTCCACCACGACCATGATGGCATCATTTTTCTTGGTTGACCTTGGTAGTCCTGTGATGAAATCCATGGAGATGGTTTCCCATTTCCATTCTAGGATTGGTAGGGGTTGTAACAATCATGTTGGATGTCGGTGTTCTGCCTTAACTTGTTGGCACTCTAGGCACTTAGCTAGATAGTTAGCTATGTCTTTCTTCAACCTAGGCCAATAGAATCATTTCCTAGTGGTCGTGATCATCTTCTGATATCCTGGGTGACCAGTATATGGTCTCTTATGTAGTTCATCCATTATGAACCTCTTCAATTCGTCACAGTTTGGAATACACAATTTGTTTTTATAAGTGAGAAACACTTCCTCGAGCATTTGGTAGCCTTCATACTTCATCCTTGTAGGCTCTTGTCTTAGGTATAAGGTCATGGTCTTAAAGAATGCATCTGGCTCTTGTGCATTTCTGATTCTTTCCCTGACATCAGTTTCACAGGTGCTTACTACTGCCAGATGAATCATTTTTATACTTCTACTAAGGGCATTGACCACCCTATTTTCCTTTCCTTTTATGTGTTTGATTTCGAAATTGAATTCACTTAGGAGAGCCATCCACCTGGCTTGCCTGGCATTGAGTTTCGGTTGATCAAACAGGTGCCTCAACCCACAATGGTCTGTCATAAGCACAAATCTCCTTCCCAAGAGGTAGTGCCTCCACATTTTTAAAGCATGTACTATGGAAGCCAACTCTAGGTCATGGGTCACATAATTGATCTCATGTTCATTTAATTTCCGGGACGCGTAGGAAATTACATGTCCTTCTTGCATAAGGACTCCTCCAAGTCCTTCCTTGCAGGCATCTATACATATACGGAAATCATTATCCGGGTCCGCAATCTTTAGCACAGGTGCATGGGTCAGGAGGTATTTCAGTTCCTGAAATATTTCTTCGCATTTTGATGTCCAAATGAATTTAATCCCCTTTTTCTGAAGGGCAATGATTGGACAGGCAATCTTGGAAAACCCTTTTATGAAACTTCTATAGTATCCTGCTAAGCCCATGAAGGACCTAATATTGGATACATCTTTCAGGGTAGGAAATTCCATAATGGATCTAATCTTGTCAGGGTCTACTACCACCCCTTCCTTAGATATGACATGGCCTAAGTAATGGACTTGCTTATGAAAGAAATCACACTTGCTAAACTTAGTGTAGAGCTAATGCTCTCTTAGTACTTGTAGTATGAGTCTAAGATGTTCTTCGTGCTCTTCCTTGTTCTTGGAGTATATTAGGATATCATCAATGAAAACCAATACAAATTTGTCCAGAAATTTGTTGAGTACATTATTCATTAAGCACATAAAAGTGGCGAGGGCATTGGTTAACCCAAATGGCACCACCACGAATTCATAGTGACCATACCTCATTCTGAAGGTTGTTTTGTGGATGTATTCATCCTTAATTCGGACTTGGTGGTATCCAGACCTCAAGTCAATTTTCGAGAAGATGGTAGCACCTCCCAGTTGGTCGAACATGTCATCGATTCTGGGTAAGGGGTATTTGTTCTTTATGGTTGTCTTATTGAGTTGTATGTAATCTATGCACAGTCGGAGTGTGCCATATTTCTTTTTCACAAACAGGACGGGCGCTCCCCATGGAGATACACTGGGTCAGATGTAGCCTTTTTCCATTATCTCCTTTAGCTGTAGCTTGAGCTCAACTATCTCTGGCGTGCTCATCCTATATGGCACTCTAGATGTTGGTACCGCTCCTAGTGTAAGCTCTATCGAGAAATCGATATCCCTTCTTGGAGGTAGAACTGATACTTCTTCGGGGAACACGTCCTTGTACTCTCTTAATATGGGGTGGTCCTCTAGGTTTGGTTTTTCATCCTCAACAGATTCCAACACCTGTATTACATATAAGGAACACCCTTTCCCGCAATACTTCTTCATTTGAATGGCCGATATTTGTCTCACTGAGATAGGCTTCTGAATCCCTTGGAGGGTCATCTTTCTCCCTTCTTCGTTTACACATTCTAAAGTTTTATGATAACAGTCCATTTTAGTTTTATAAGCAACCAACCAATCCATACCAATCAACATGTCATAAGATCCTAGGGGGGAGTATGTTAAGGGTTGCTCGGGTGGGAAATCCACCCATGATGAATTGGCAGGCTGGTATGGACTCTGCCACCTTTCTTTTGGTCCTATTGGCTAGTTGTACCAACCATGATTTAACATGTCTAATTGGTTTCAGTTTACACTTATTGGCAGTCTGAGGGGCTACATAACTCAAATTAGAACCTGGGTCAATTAAAATAGAAATTGGATGGTTGGTGATCGTACCTTCTAGGGAGCTTTGGACTGACAATTGGCCTCCATGACCCTTCTCTCTGCACATTCCATTTATGGGGTGAGATGAGGTCTCAACCACCACCCCCATTTTCAATAACTACCTTCATTGGGATCAGGACAAGGCCTAACACCCATGAGTGTTCCAGGCAGTGCCCACATCTTCTTCGAGTCAATCCTGGTGCCTCGAGGCCAAGCAAATCTTCTTTTGTGACCAAATACGAGTGCTTTCGATCTTTGGCACAACTCCTCTCCATCGCTCCATCTTCAATGTGACCTAGGGCCATGCCCCTACGCAATCGCGCGATTACGGGTGCTACCAAGGGTGGTCTGAAAGAAAACCATTTTTGTCCCCGCAATTCACCATGAACCACCACGCATCCCTTTCTAAAAAACACAGTTCGGATTGCTGCCCACCCCTGAGATTTTAAAACGTGTGCACCTTCTGACCTCACAATTTGGCATGACCATTGATCTTGCAATCTAAGATTAGGCCCTCTGATCAACGGCTCAGCTATGGCGCTTTTTAGACTGACGGATCAGATCTTCCCCTTCAAAACAACGACCGAGATTTGCTTCGCATATCGGCCTTCGGGAATTTCAATTCTCAAAATCCATTTATCTTTTGTCACTTTTATCCAGAGCGAAGGATCTGGCGATGCGTGGCTCCTACTGATCGACGACTCAGATTCTCTTTGAGCGCTTCGGGCTTCGACCCTTTGGGACTTCAATAAATTCGGCACTTTAGCGGCCTTGTGCAGGCTGCGAACTTGGACAACCTATTGCCCTTGACAACTATATGTCATAACACTTGGCAGGACCAAAGAATTTTTTTATAGCTTGTGCCAAAATCCAGAGCCAGGTTTGTTGGATTATTGAAAAACATACATTCATCTTCAATAAATTTATGACATACTAGTTGAACTCATTAGGGACTGCCTTCATATTTTAACCACTTCCTTAATCTTCATTTCATCCTTTAGGGTCCTGACCATATACTGCTTTATCATAAAATTACATTCTTCATGTACATTTAGGAACTGCTCACTATAGGCTTCTATTGGAATGTCCTTGGTACTTATAGACTACATCAAGTGCTAAAATGATCTCTCAGAAAGAAGGGGTTGGTGTTATGGGATTGGGATATGTTGGCAGTGAAGTAGTGTCTACCATTATCAAGAAATATAGGAAGAGAAGAGTCTTCTTAGTCTAAACATTGCAATCCTTGGAAGGTGTTAAATTATTAGTGCCTCGGGTATGCTTCATTTTACTTGAACACATGTTCTAGATTATGCACCCATTTGGTGAAATATTGTATGTTCTTATCAATTGTAAGAGTAACTTTGAAATGTTTTACTAAATTAGTTTCTTCTTATGAAGGGTACCTTTTATTTATTTCTCGATTTTAGTTCCTACCATGGAACTGAAGTGAAAGGGTTTGGTGTTATCGATGGTTTGGAAGCTCTCTATCACTTTTTCCTAGAGAAAGAAAAAGTATGTGTAATTATCATTAGATACTTATTTTTTTTCTTTTCATTATAGTGCAGGAATTCAGAGTTGATACAATTATCTGGTATCATTGCGCTCATTTTTACATGGCCAAGAGTTGAGGAAAACTTGGTGTTGTCTGAAATTTATATAACTCACAATTTTGATATCCTCATTACCATTGTATATTAATTAATAAGTGGATGATGTGTTAAAGTTTGTCATAAATGCAGGTTTCCCTTGTCCCAGGAGATTCTTTTGGAAATGATGACTGCATTTTCATTTCATATGTTGCATCCCTTGACATTCTTAGAACAACCATAAACAATATACATAAGTCCCTGTTGCTTCTGCGCCCTGTTGCTGCGGCATCTAAGGCAACCTAACTGCTAAGTAAGATTTAGTGATTCCGAAGGGAAATAATGTTTCACAGTCTTGGAATTACATTCTCACCATATATCTTGAAATGGCCTGAGAAGTGGCCAGACCAAGGTTGTTGGGAGCGGGGAGTGGGAGTGGGAAGCACAGATTTTCAAAAATCTCCGGGAGCGGGAGCGTTTTGGGAGCGTCTTTTATATAATACATAAAAAATATATCTTTTGATGCATATATAACATCAATCATAAACATATGTGGGACTCAACATTAAAGCATCATACCATCAATCATAAAAGCATCATAACATCAATCATTAAAGCATCATAACATCAATCATTAACTTCAAAGGTAAATTGTCATATGATGTTCTTAAGTTCATAACTTCATAACTTCATTGTTTACAGAACAAGACATAATAAAGAGTCAAGACTCAAGACTCGAGACAAAGTACTAAGTTTTAGAGACTACTTCTAAACATGAAACAAAAAAGAGATCTAGCAAGTACTAAGTACTATGCTCTAAGTTTTCCTCTTGCCACGAGAAACTTCTA
>ML807680.1:91341-104898 GCA_009831015.1 Picea engelmannii
CTTAATTTACACATTAATTGACACCAAAAATAGAGAAAAAAAGTCAACATTTATGTATATGTGATGAATTATATTACGTACCTTAGGATCTATGTGAGACAAGTGTTTGACAAACCATTCAATACCTTCAAGTTCACCAACAACATTATAGCAGAGAGAATATTTGTCCTTGAGCCTTCATAAAGGGGTTTTAACTTGTTGTGCCTTCTCAAGCATAGGTGCATCATGAATATCATCAAAGTTGTCCTCATTGATAGGAGAAAAGATGTCATGGATCAAACTATTTGTCCCATCATCTAGCTCAACAGTACTATTGGTGTCATCTTTCCATAGGATTGAATTTATCTTCAATATCCATACCATCTTCCACAACTTGTACAACAATATTTCTACTACTACTAGGAACATTATCCAACACCACATACCTAGGAGGATTTATCTTTATAATTACAAACAATCAACAAAATTAGTGTATATAAAAAATATTAAAACGAAAGAAAGTTTTATAAATACACTCAATACAAATACATATATAATGAATAACTTACCATGGGATGATATCTATGCCCCCCTTCAACATGCCCATACCTCCAACAATTTCTTTCAATTGTTTTTCTTATAAATCTTCTTCTATTAAAGCCTCTGCATTGATTGCAAGGGAAATAACATTTCCCATCACCCTGTGCCTCCAATGTCACCCTTAACCTAGAAAGCATCCTTTCATTCTCTTCAGTTGTAATCCTTGGCATTGGGATTTCCTATTACAACAAAATACACTAAAGAAATATAAGTACAATATACAAATATATTCTTATGGTAAAAATGTCATCGGATATTGACCTCATTTGTACTAGAGAATTAATCCATTGTCATCATATATTTATTAAAGGTTTATAAAAGTAATCAACAATTACTCAATAAATCAAAACCATACATGTTTACCATATAAGCTCCAAATATTCACTATAAGCAAGTAAGAAAATCAAATAATAAAAGAGAACTAGACCGAGACAAATTGTATAATCATTAAATTGAATTGAGTAGACATATTCATACCTATTTCTTGTTGATGATTGAAGCTTCATGAGACATTCTCTAGATCATACTCCTCTAGAATGAGTTGAGATGATATGTGAGAATGCATATGTGATAGGTGAGTCATAATCCTCTGGAATGATTTGAGATGACTTGTGTTGATTTCTTGTTGTGCTCCTCTAGACTAAATTGAGATGACTTGAGATGGTCTCCTGTCGTACTCCTATGGAATTAGTTGAGTTGACTTGAGATGGATCTCTAGTTCGTACTCCTATGGATTTAGTTGAGTTGATCTATTTGAGAGTGACGTCCCTTGTGGTTGAGCACATGTAGACTTTTCCCTAGTGGAAAAGTACTAGAGGATGTGTGTGAGACCCCTTTTTATATTGTCAAAGTATAAGACTATTGTGAAACCCTAATTTTCATTATGAAGGGTACAAGTCGACCCTAGTGTGTAAAGATAATTAATATTATGTAAATGATTAATTATATTATTGAGTTGTACAAGTCAGCCCTATTTTGCCAATAGACACATCTATTTGATGAGTTAGGTCATGTATTTATGAGACAGATACATCCCCATTTTGGATCATATATCATTCACTCAATGCTTAAATTGGTGAGCTGAAATTTGGTGCACACTTCTTATGCGCTAGATTTATTGGTCATAGAGAACCCTCTTGTGTGCACTAGGGTTTATGGTGAGAGGGTTCTTCTCTTGGAAATATAGTAAAGGGTTTTTTGGTTTTTTCCCTTGGTTGAGAAGGGTTTTTCCAGGATAACTTCTTGTGTCTTGTGCATGTTTAATCTTCTTGTGATCTTGGTTTACTACATATATTGTGTTGTTGCATTGTTTATGGTTCAAGTTCATGCTAAATTTAAAAGAAACTACATGTGCTTGAGTAATCATTAAAAATTCAACATGGTATCAGAGTAGTGTTCCTGAAGATCCATTGCACAAGCTACTCCAGCACCTTTCCAAGATAGTTGTCACCTTCTTGATGCAACTACAAAAACGACCCTTACCCTTTTCCTTCTCAATATAGTTTTAACACTTTCCCTTGAGCATTGGGCCTAATTTATTCACAGATAGGTACGACCTAGTCCAACGCATCATAGGCTTCTTGTTGGCAGTCATAAGTCCAATGAAAGAAAGGGTTTCTAGCCTAGCCCAGCCGTCAAGTTTTCTAAAGCTAGGGTTTCTAGCCTAGCCCTTAAGGTTTGTGAAGAATGTGGAAGCCATGAGGACCAAAACTTTGGTGGAAGATAGGCTTGATGGATCAAGCAAATTCAGCTCCTGGAATTCAAGATTACACATCACCCTATAACATAGTGACCTATTGATATTGATATAAGGAACTCTACTAGCAACAACAACCGATGAAGAGAAGGCTAAATGAAAGACAAATGATGTCAAAGCTAATGATGTGCAAGGTTCCCATCATGATCAATCCCTTGTCACTATGTGAATCATTGTCCTTTGTGGAATAAAGGAAAGAAACATGTTGATCAAAATCCACCTCAAAATAAATCAAGGAATACAAGAAAGAACGACAAGTAGTTCTTCTCTATCTCAACCTTCTCAGGGAGACCAAAAGAAAGATTGAGTGTGATTGTAGACTAAGGTAAGTTTTATACTACATTCCTTATTTGATTTCATCATTACTCTTGATTTCATTTTATAATGAAGGGTATCATCCTTGGTATGAGATCCCTCATGACTTGGACCATTATCCCTGGTACGAGAGTCCAAATTTTCTTGGTTGGTTATTATCCTAGTAAATGAGACCATTTTGGTTAATATCCCTATGGGAGGCCATATTGGTTATTATCCTAATATGGGAGGCCATATTTCTTATTTATTATTGAAGGGACATGATCCCTGGTATGAGAGCCCATACTTCTCCTTGCTTAGTGAAGTATTGTAGAGGTAGTAGAGGACCTGAGAAGGCATGGGATGTATCCAGGATAGCAACACAGGAAAATGATGATGTCACAATTTCCTCCAGGACAGATGTTTATCCTTCATACTTCAGAGAGAGTCACTTGACTCAAAGGGATTCAAACTATTTGAGAAGAAAGTAGAGCTAGAAGAACTTGTGGAAAAAAGGTTTCGTTATGAGACTCTACAGGAGGCAGAAAGGGTACATTTGTGGGGTACAATAAATATTCGAAGGAATACTAGATGTACATCCCTGGTCAGAGACAAATCAAAGTTAGCAGAGATGTCACCTTTGAGGAAGATATAGCCTTCTAAAGATCTAGAGAATCTGATATAGAGATTGACAACGAGAAGAAAGAAGAGACAATACCTTCTCCCCCTTCAACAATTCAGAGGGAGACAATCATTGATCTAGTTGATCCAGTTGATCCCATAGCTCCAATTGATGTTCCCATAGACATTGAAGTAGGAAAAAAGAGGTCTACATGGACTTGATAGACTCTGCAAGAGACAAAGGAACATGCAACTCATCATCGTACATTCCGAGAGAGAAATAGACCACATGGATTTTCAAGATATGTTTCATCTATGAGCCACATCATTGATACTGAGCCTTCTTGTCATGGAGAAGTATTGACAAGATGCCATGACCGAAGAGTATCAGACCATCATGAAGAATGATGTGTGGGATATTGTTCCTATACTGAAAGGGAAGTCCGCAGTGACTTCCAAGTGGATCTATAAGATCAAACATGCATCTGATGGAAGTGTCGAGAAGTACAAAGCAAGATTTTTGGCTAGAGGATTCTATCAAGTGGAGGGAATAGATTATGAGGAGACATTTTCTTCTCTTTCCTGATACACTTCCATCTGTACGATTATTGTCTTTGTTGCATCCATGGGTTGGAGAGTACATCTGATGGATGTGAAGACAACCTTTCTCAATAGAGAGATTGAGGGATAAGTTTACATCGAGCAACCATATGGATTCATGATACATGAGGAGTCTTATGTGTGCAGGTTAAAGAAATCCATGTATGGACTAAAACAAGCAACTAATGCATGATATGAGAAGATTGATGGATACTTGATGATTTTGGGATTAAAGAAAAGTGTTGTTGATCCCAACCTATACTACAACATTTTTGGTGATGAGTGCCTGATTTTGGTCCTATATATTAATGAATTATTCCTCATCGGTTCATAAAGCCTTATTGTTGAATGCAAGTGTGCATTGGCTTCTAAATTCGAGATGAAGGACCTTGGTATGATTCACTACTTCTTGGGACTAGAAGTGTGGCAGAGGACTGATGAGATTCTCCTGATTCAGGGGAAATACAAAGTGGATATATTGAAGAAATTCAGGATGATAGACTGCAAGCCCATGGCTACACCAATGGTGATGAATCTGAATAAATTGAGCGAGACTTCTTCTAATTCAGGCGATATTGATCCACATATTTACAGACAGTTGACTGGATCATTGATGTATCTGGTTAACACCAGACCTGATATATGCTATGTAGTGAGTGTACTCAGTCAGTTTATGAAGTCATCCAAGACAGACAAACTGTATAGTAGAGAAGAATGCATTGAGATATTTACGAGGCACCGTTGGTTATGGACTAAGATATGCCTCCAGTGTAGACATGAGATTTTAGGGATATGCCGATGCAGATTGGAAAGGGAGTGCAATTGACCGGAAGAACACTTCCAGTTGTTTTTTTACTTTGATATCTGCCATGGTTTCCTGGTGCAACATGAAACATACTTATGTGGCTTTGAGTACTGCAGGATCATAGTACATTGCATTATGTGTGGCAGTTCGCGAAGCAGTGTGGCTTCGCAAGATACTTGCAGAATTATATGGACATGAGATGGATTCCACTATTATCCATTGTGATAACCAGAGCTATGTGAATATCTTAGAGAATCTTGTGTTTCATGATAAATTGAAACACATTGAGATCAAATACCATTACATCAGAGATATGGTGTAGAGGAAAGCAGTAAACGTGTAATAAATTTCTACACACAAGCAAGTTGTAGATGTCTTCACCAAACTACTTGCCAGGACGAAGTTCAAGTACTTCAATGAGAGACTTGGCCTGGTGGAGAATGCCTCCCTATCTGAGAGGGAGTGTTGATGATTTCAGCTTCATGAGACATTCTCTAGATCGTACTCCTCTGGGCTGAGTTGATATGATCTGTGAGAAAGCCTATGTGATAGGTGAGTCATACTCCTCTAGACTAAGTTGAGATGATTTGTGTTGATTTCTTGTCGTGCTCCTCTGGACTGAGTTGATATGAATTGAGATGGTATCCTATCGTACTCCTATGGACTTATTTGAGTTGACTTGATATGGATCTCCAATTCGTACTCCTATGGATTTATTTGAGTTGATCTGTTTGAGAGTGATGTCCCTTGTGGTTGAGCACATGTGGACTTGTCCCTAGTGGCATAGCACTAGAGGATGTGTGTGAGACCCCTTGCTATATTGTCAAAGAGTAATACTATTGTGAAACCCTAATTTTGATTGTGAAGGGTACAAGTCGGCCCTACAGTGTAAAGATAATTAATATTGTGTAAAATATTAAATATATTATTGAGTTGTACAAGTCGGTCCTATTGTTCCAATAGACACATCTATTTGATGATTTAGGTCATGTATTTATTAGATAGATACATCCCCATTGATCTCATTCACTCAACGCTTAACTTGGTGAGCTGGAATTTGGTGTGCACTTCTTATGTGCTAGATTTCTTGGTTATAGAGAACCCTCTTGTGTGCACTAGGGTTTATGGTGTCAAGGCTCTTCTCTTGGAAATATAGTAAAAGGTTGCTTGGTTTTTTTTCCCTTGGTTGAGAAGGGTTTTCCCAGGATAACTTCTTCTATCTTATGCATGGTTATTATTCTTGTGATCTTGGCTTACTACAACTATTGTGTTGCTGCATTGTTTATGGTTCAAGTTCATGATGAATTGAAAAGAAACTACATGCGATTGAGCAATCATTAAAAAATAAACATTTCTTAGGAAACAATTTGTGTCCCCAAATAACAGAGGATCTAAGGGTTAGGGATCCAATGTGGGTATTTAAAAGGAGAAAAAATATTAAAAATTTCTAACCTTCAAAGTACAAAATCAAAACTATGCAAATCAAGAATTGGATTTGAAACAAGTAGCACATAGAAAAAATATTAATATTTCATGCATCAAACAATGACCATAAAAATATTCTATAATCGTTGCACCTAAAATAAAATAGTCGAAATCACTCACCTTCGTTAGACTTCCAAAGAATGTTGATGATGTCAATGTTGACTAAGTCAGTAACTGTTAAATAGTTTTCAAACAACTATTTGGAATTTTCTAGGCGAGTTGCAATACCAACACAAGTTTGTCACACTATTGACTAACGTTCATCTCTAGATCGACGAATGTTCGTCGCTATATCGATGAAATCATCGTAAGTTTGATGGAACAAGATTTCCTTCGAAAGTACGACGAACATCGGGGAGCCTAGAAAAAAATGATTAAAATTTTAATCATTATGTTGTGATTTGTGATTGTAACATACCCAACCCCCAGCTAGGTCATGTCACTATTAAAATGACTCACTAAAATTCCTTATACCAATTTAAAATGTAGAAATAACACAAAACATGAAATTTAAGTTCATTCAGTTGTCCATACTCAATATATATATATATATATATATACTCTTACTGTTCACAGTAGAAACCAAATACATACAACAACATTCAATCATAAAATAGAGACATGAATTCATCTTTCTGCTCACAGTAAGTAACATGAACCAAAAACAACTCAGAGTAAAATGCACAACAATTATGTATCAACATTTAACACATCAATACAACAGATAAGAACACTTATCTTATAAAAATATGAAACCCATTGCAAATGACAAGAGTTCCTCCCAACCATAGCCTTATTGTTCCAGTTCTAAAAGGGATATGAATCCACAGGAGATGTAGGTCCCTAAGTCTATCTAATGTCCCCCTTTCAACAATTAAACTCTCAACTAATTCCAGTCCACCAGCACACTTCCCCTCAACCTGCACAACCCAAGGGATGGAATCCCCCTTCACTTCTCAGAGTCCCTCGAGCCTTTCCACTCCCCTCCAAGGCTTCCAACATAGGTTGGACATGAATTCTACTTGTTGGGACTTCAAGAATTTAACAAATGTAACAAACATTCACCCAACAACCAAAACACATGCTTCTTGGATGAATTTTGAATAGTTGATCACTCCCAGGCACACAACCTCTTTATCCAATAAATCATAGCTCCAAACAACAACAAAACAAGTCAAGAACAACTGCCTTCAAGTTTTGATACTCAAAACTCCATTGTTGTCCAAAAAAATACACGTAAAAACAACTCTCTACGCAAAAACGTGAATGCATAATTTTGGTCTCCTACCCATACAAATTTCCTCTCTTTCTCTTTCTTTCTTGGCTTTCATTCTTCCCCAAGCCAATTGTACTTATCCCCCTTGATCTCAATAACTATGGGAAGTGACTCTCACACCAACCCTCTTGAATTCAATGATGGGTCTCTAGAACACTCAACAACTAATGGAAGGTTCATGGTAAGGATAATTTTGAAGGAAATGAAAAATGAGATTTGGTTTAATAGACATGAGTGATTATCCCCCTTTGACCCCTTCCCTCTCTTGTGGATTCTTATCCCCCAATATTCATCTGTGTTTGTCTGCAGCTGGTGATACATTTCATTCATTATATTTTAATTTACATCATTTACATATTGACTCTCGTCCATACATCACATTTACAATATACATCACTAGTTTGGGGTTTGAAAATGGGGATGTTACATTCCCCTCCCCCTACAAATTGCATTGTCCTCAGTGCACATAACCATATAGTTTACATATTGACATATATATAAATGTTACATTAAAATACATGATAATTCCACAACTTAATGACTCACACAACAATTCCAAGCAACAATTCCCCTTTCCCCTCAACCCACACATCGGTTGGACAATAAATATTAGAATTGTGGCTCTGGGAACTTCATCTACCAAAATCGACTCATCATTCACTTATGTACAAATGTTCATTAATTTTTCTTCAAAATTTTCAAAAATTTGTGGCTACGCTTCCTACATATCTTCTTCATGCTCCCATGTAGCATCTTCAAGACCACAATAGGTCCATTGAATCTTTACCAAGCCTATGGATTTGTTCCTAATCACTTTGACATTTTGGTCCAAGATGCGTACTAGCTCCACCCGAAAATACTCTTCGTGTTCCACCTGGATCACATTCCAATCATTCACATGATTAGGATTAGACACATACTTTTTTAATAAAGACACATGGAACACTTTATGAATTATCATGGATGCAGGTAATGCTAGCATGCATGAAATTGTTCCTATCTTTTCTAAGACCTCAAAAGGCCCACAATATCTTGCTGCCAATTTTGGGCAATTTCCCAATTTCAGCGAGCTTCTCTTGGATTTAACTTTTAAAAAAACTTGCTCTCCCACTTTGAATTCTCTATTTGTTCTCTTTCTATCAGCATATCTCTTTTGTTGATCTTGTGCAACTTTTAAATTCTTCTCGATTTTTACCATCTGTTCTTCCATTTCCTTTAACAACTTTGGCCCAATCATAACTTTGTCTGCTGGGTTATCCCAACTTAGTGGTGGGTTTCATTTTTTTCCATACAATGCTTCAAATGTGCTCATATTCAATGATTCTTGATACACATTGTTGTATGGAAACTCAACTAAATGGATATAGTCCTCCCACTTAGAAGGCTTTTCCATTACATAGATTCTCAACATATCTTCAATTATTCGATTAATTCTCTATGTATTCTCATCTGAATCTGGGTGATATGTTGTACTGAAATTTTAATTTGTCCCAAATCCCTTAAACAACCCCCTCCAAAAATTGGAAGTGAACTTGGGATCTCGATCCGACACTATTTCCTTAGGTACACCATGTATCCTAGCAATTTCTCTCAAGAAATTTATGCAATATTGGTTGTATTATGAGTTACTTTTACTGGAATGAAATGTGCATCCTTCGCTATTTTTTCCACCACTACCACGATGGAATCATATTGCCTATTTGTCCTAGGAAATTTAATAATAAAATCTATAGTAACAACTTCCCATTTCCATTCGAAAATGAGAAATGGTTGTAACAATCTTGTTGGATGTGTATGTTCATCCTTTACCTTCTAAAATTCCATACATCTAGCCAAATAATTAGTGACATATTTCTTCATACTAGGCCAAAAATATTGGCCTCTTACAACTATAATAGTTTTTTGATATCCTGGATGTCCATCATATGGCACATTATGCATCTCCTTTAGAACTAAATTTCTTAAATCCTGAGAATTAGGAACATAAACTATGTTCCAGAATAAGAGGATTCCATCATCTTCATCTTGTAATCCTTATGCTTTTGTTGTATATCATTCTTTTGTAAGATTTCTTTAACTTTAACATAATGTTGATCTGTTGTTACAACCTCTAGAATTCTATCTTTTAAATCTTTCATGTACATACTAATGGTTGTAGCATGCAATTTATGTACCCTTCTGTTGAGTGTATCAACCACCTTGTTCTCTTTTCTTTTTATGTTCTTGATATCAAATTTATATTCACTAAGAAATTTCAACCATCTAGTTTGTCTGGCATTTAGTGTTGGTTGCTCAAACATATATTTCAGACCACTATGGTCTCTTCTTAATTCAATTTTCTTTCCCATGAGGTAATTCCTCCACATCCTTAAGGCATGTACTATGGTTTCCAAATTTAAGTCATGTGTGGCATAATTTATTTCATGTTCCTTCAATTTTCTGGACTCATAACAAATTACATGCCCATTTTGCATAAGGACTCCACCGAGCCCTTCCTTCCATGCATCTGTGCACACACCAAAATCCTCATCTAGATTTGCAACTTTTAAAATATGGGCACTTGTTAGAAAATCCTTTAAGCACTAGAATTTTTCTTCACACTTGGCACTCCACTCAAACTTTACTCCTTTCTTTTGCAAATATGTTATTGGATGTGAAATGTGTTATTGGATGTGCAATGAATCTCGTGTAATAACAAGCTAGACCCATAAATGATCTAAGCTCCAAAATGTTTGTTGGCACCGACCAACTCTTGATCACTTCAGTATTTTATGGGTCCACTACTATGCCATCTTCCGAAACAATGTGACCCAAATAATGGATCTGCTATTGATAGGAGGTTAATTTACTCAATTTGGCATACAATTGGTGTTCTCTTAGCACTTGTAGCACCATCCTCAAATATCATTCATGCTCTTCTTCTGTCTTGGAATAGATAATAATATCATCCAAGAATACAATTACAAACTTATCCAAGAAATCTTTGAACACCCCATTCATCAGAAACATAAATGTAACTAGTGCATTTGTTAATCCAAAAGGAACCACCACAAATTCATAGTGTCCATACATGTTCCTAAAGGTTGTTTCGGTAGTATCTTGTTCTTTGATTATCACTTGATAATAGCCTGACCTCGAGTCAATCTTGGAGAATATATTTTCTCCTTTCAGCTGATAAAAAAGATCATCAATCCTTGGAAAAGGGTATTTATTTTTTAATGTAACCTTTTTCAATTGTTCAAAGTCAATACATAACCTCAATGTTCCATATTTTTTCTTAACAAAAATAACTAGGGCACCCAAAGGAAAAACACTTGGGCATATGTAGTCTTTATTTAACAACTCTTCTATTTGCATTTGCAACTCTTTTAGCTATGGCATGCTCATTCTGCAGGGAGTCTTAGATATTGGGGAAGCTCCAAGCATTAATTCAATTGAGAAATATATATCCCTCTTTGGTGGCAATCCTGGAAACTCTTCAAACACGTCTTCATACTCTTTCAATACTATATGATATCTGATACTTGGCTCTTCCATATGGGCTACATATATATGGCACCCTTTTCTAAAACGTATTTTCAGCTACAATGCTGAAATTTCTTGGATGGATATAGGCCTTGGAATACCTTTCATTGTCCTTGTATTCCCTTCTTCATTAAGACATGTGAAAACCTTATTAAAACAATTTAAAATGACACAGTGATTTTCTAGCCAATCCATACCAATCAAGAAGTCATAATACCCAAATGATATGATGTTCAAATCTTCCTTAGTGTTAGTTCCATTCAGGTTTATAGGGAATTCTTTAACAAGTTCATTAATTCTTCTCTTGGTTCCAGTATCTAGCTAAACTAAGACTTTTCATGCTTACATTTCTTCAATTTAAATATTTCAATTAGCTTTGGATCTATATAGCTATGACTTGCTCCATAATCAATTAAAATAACTGAGATGATTATCAATCTTACCTTCCGCTTCAATCATGTGGTATTGCTAATCTGCTTGTCTAATTTCCAAAGCTACATAGATCCTTGGCATGATTTTTCCCACGTCCTCTATTGTCTCCTCCTTCTTGATGCTATGCAAAGTATTCATCTTATATCCTCAGTGAGGACAATATTTATACATGTGATCTCGTTCACACCCCAACACTTTATGTATTTTTGTCTTGGCCTCTTTCCCAAGGAATCTGTCATTTTATGATCACCTTGAGATGGTTTCCCTTGCTGATATGGTTGAGATCTATTTCTGATGAAATGTGGATTGAATACTTTCTTCTTTTTATCCATTTTTCCTTTCTTCTTGTCATCCCAAGCCTTTTTGAAGTTGGCCTTCCTCTATTTTTCTTAGAAAAATACATGGACTTTCTTATGGATTCCTCTAAACTCTTGGGATCATCAAACTAATTTTTTTTCCTTGTAAAAGGATGACATTCCACTCAGGAACCTATGAATTTTTACCTTCTAATATCTGACGAAGTTCACATACCTTAAAATTTCCAAGAAATTTCTCTCATATTCATCCATGGTCATGTTCTCAAGTTTGAGTTCAATGAACTCTTGCATCTTCTCGTCATAATATTTCTTTGACAAGTACTGTTTCTGAAAATATTTCTTGAACTGCTTCCAATAAATTATTTTCTCATCAAGGTGCTTAACTTGCCTTAGTTGATCGCACAACATATATGACTTCCCTTGAATGTGGTAGGATACAATTATAGCTTATGGATTTTATGAGTACTTATGCAACTGAAAATATTTTCTCATTCCCAACAACCATGCTTCTGCATATTCACCTTTCTTGTTCTCTCCATTAAATGATGGTGGCTTGATTTTCCTCAATTCCCCTTGTAAGCTATCTGACCCATGTCTCCTTCTCTTATTCATGACAAAATATATACTTGGGTTGCTTTCTGACCTTGAACATGCATATGTTTTTCTGGTTGAGTTCCTTGGGGAATGATGATGTTGATGCCTGCTAATGCTTCTTTATTGTCTAGGTCATTCATGATCATCCCTCCTATCATGAGACTTAGAAACCTCCACTTTTTTGGCACTATATTCTTGACTTATGCATGAACCCTTTTTGACTTTATTCTACAACATATTCATGATTTGAAGTATCTCCTCTTGAGCCTTCATGATTCTCTCATTATTGGCCCTATAGCTCTACACTTCTTTTTGCAAGCTTCTCATAGTTACAGGTTCCTGCCTGTCTCTTCTTCCATTAGACTCAATCTCAACATTACCCATGTTGGCATACAGACCTATAAATGTTTTTTCATGGTTGTAATATACTTGATAATCCTCCATATATCTAGTTCTCATGTAGGAACTAAAGTCTTCTCTTTTGTATTTCTAATAGTGCAAGAATGTGCATTGAATAATTGTTGTTAGAATTAAGCATATTGCAAAATATTTATTAATTAGATTACATGTCATTCTTCATTTTAAATTATGAAGAATAATAATGCATTACTCCCAAGTATGATTTCTTAAATGAATTCCTCTCTGAAACATATTTGCAATGGTTGTTCTCATGCCTCAATATGAGTTCTGAGCGAAAAGTTACAACATCCACATGTTGTAATTTCCACTCATTTACTGCTACAACAATTTATTTTATTACTTTATGAGAAAATATAACTCCCAATTTAAATTTTTTGGTTGACACGTGTATTCTACTTCTTGATACCTTTCCAATGACTATTTGTTTGCTCAAATATGAGATCTGAGATGAAAGTTATGGTCTGAAGAAGTTTTGATTGTTTTACCCAATTTATCCCTATAACCTACATGTGTCTTATTTCTCTCCCAACACATTTTCACGTACCCATCAACATAATATGACTTCACTGCAATCTTGTATGGGTCATAATATTTCCATCAACTTCTCTTGTGCCCCAAACAGACTTCTGAGCACAAAATTCTGCCTTCCAGAAGTAAATCTCTCGCTAAAATTTTACCCTTACTATTTTGGTTGTAATTTCCTCATACGAGCTCTTTTTTGAGAAATGTTTAGCTCATTAGATAACTCTCTCCAAGTTATTTAATTTAAGATGCATAAATAGAGTGTACCTTGGTGCACTTTTTGATCATGGGTTTCAACCACCTAAAAACATCGTTTAGGGCCTCAAAATCA